>WNWK01006013.1:40276-97776 GCA_009830355.1 Cherax destructor | reverse complement strand
CCCACCCACCACCCAGAACCCTTGCAACCGTCACCCCACCCACCACCCAGAACCCTTGCAACAGTCACCCCACCCACCACCCACAACCCTTGCAACCTTCACAACACCCACCACCCAGAACCCTTGCAATCTTCGACCCACCCACCACCCAGAACCCTTGCAACCTTCACCCCACCCACCACCCAGAACTCTTGCAATCTTCACCCCACCCACCACCTAGAACCCTTGCAACCTTCACTCCACCCACCACCCAGAACCCTTGCAATCTTCACCCCACCCACCACCTAGAACCCTTGCAACCTTCACCCCATCCACCATCTAGAACCCTTGCAACCTTCACCCCATGCAGCAGCCAGAATCCTTGCAACCTCCACCCCATCCACCACCTAGAACCCTTGTAACCTTCACCCCACCCACCACCCAGAACCCTTGCAACCTTCACCCCACCCACCACCCAGAACCCTTGCAACCTTCACCCCACCCACCACCCAGAACCCTTGCAACCTTCACCCCACCCACCACCCAGAACCCTTTCAACCTTCACCCCACCCACCACCTAGAGCCCTTGCATCCTTCGCCCCATCCACCACCTTGCCACTCCCCTCAACCCCACCCATCTTGAAACTCCCCTCAACCTAGTCGGTAGGCACCAACTGACCACACCAGCTGGCACACACCTCAACACACCAGTCGACACACACCTCGCCTCAACACATCAGCCGGCACACCAGAATGCCCCACTAGGCGCTGCCTGACCTCGGGTGACCTCTGGTGAACCCCCACGCGCTATCAAACCACCTGACACACCCACCTTTAATACATTTCAAGTTGCTACTGCCACCATGTGGTGCAGCGCGCACCTATTCTCGTATTATACGGTTAGATGATGGCCATGCATGCCAGGTTGAAACGTAAGTATACCTAATAAGACGTGTAGCACTAGGATATTCAAAACGCTTTGGTTGTGAACCTTTCTGAATGCCACTTAACTGGAAAAGGTACTAAGCCAATGATGACACACTTAAAGTCACTAGGTTGGAATACTGCTGTGTAATAACGGCCTCCTTCAGGGCAGGCGAAATTGCAGAACTGGAAAATGTAGAAGAAACCTTCACAACCCATATAATTTAGTCAAGCATTTAAATTACTGGCAAGGTCTGAAGTCCCTCAAAACGTAGGCGAGAAAGATGCACGATAATCTACACCTGGAAAATTCTGGAGGGACTGGTTCGAAATCGGCACACCGAAATTACTATATACATGAACACAAGAGGCTTGGCAGGTGCAAGATACCTCCTATGAAAAGCAGGGAAGCGATGAGTACACAGAGAACTTAATAAATGTAGAGAGTCCACGACTCTTCAACAGCCTCCCTTCATGTATCAGAGAAATTACAGACACCTGGCTGTCTTGAAGAGGAAACCCGGACAAATTTCTCAAATAAGTTCATGTGCTGCATACGTCGAACTGCGGGCGGCAGGTATAAACAGCCTGATCGATCAGACTGCAGGGAAGGTGACCTCTGGAGGAAGACACTACAAGTAACCGTTTTCTAGTAAGTGATAGTAAATGGTATAAAATACCGACACAATGGAAAAATAAACACATAAGCAGTATAATGTGATACTTTATTGACAACGTTTCGCCCACACAGTGGGCTTTATCAAGTCACAAACAGATCTACGTGGGTGAAAGGTATGCGAGTATTTATAGGATGGAATCAGGTGGAGAATGCTAGGTAGGTTGGACTGAACCTGCATGTGACAATCTTCTGGGCAGGGTGATAGAGGCTAGGACCTTGGGCAGCTTTTAAAAGAGATTGGACAAGTATATGAGTAGACCTTCTGCAGTGTTCCTCCATTCTTATGTTTTTATGTGGGATAACGATGAAGACGTTTCTTGGCAAGGGGTTCAGCTATGTTATAGAAGCCGTTGTTTTGGTTGAAGTTGTTGGATATACAGATAAGTGATGATTCCAGGATTCTGCAGTATTGAGTGGTTTATTCTCTGGCGATAAGTCTTGCGTTTCTGTAGTTGATTATATGGTTGTGTGAATTTCGTGGTAGTACAAGTGTCTTACGAACATACGTGTAGGTATTTGATACTATACCAACAAAAGAAACTTACACAAACACAAAACTGAACCCCCTGGATAACTGAGAGATACTAAACAATTTGTTCATGAATGGTATACAATACCAACAAGATGAAAATTAGACATATATGCAACATATGGGTATCTTTATTGTAGACGTTTCGCCCTCCAGTGGCTTTATCAATACAAATTCTAGGACAAAAGTTGAAGACAATAAAACTGTTTGGGTAGAATTTCTTGAATGACAAGAAAATTAATTTTAGGTGTAATACACCGACTCCCAAACTAAGAAAACGACAGGAGACTTCTTTGGGACGAAATTGATAGGGAGTCAAGAAACGATAATACAGTAATAGTAGGGGGATTTAACTTTAGTCAAATTGACTAGACTTTTTGGACCGGTAATTTAATTTGGAGTCCAGTGATTTCCTGGAAGTAGGTCATGACTTTTTTTGAAGTAGTTTGTAACAGAGCCTACCAGAGGTAATAATTTGTTCAACCCGGTTTTGTCAAATAAGGAAACTCTCGTAAATAATCTAGAGATCACTCAAGAGCTTGGTGCAAGTGATCACAAATTTATTACCTTTAATATTAATTGGGAGTACGAAAACAAGGATAACACCTTTGATATACCTTTGAGGAGTTTCATGAGTTTCACTACTCTCGGAACCCGGCCATGGGCCACGCTCGCCTGGTGTTTGCCTGGTCAACCAGGCTGTTGCTGCTGGAGGCCCGCTGCCCCACATATCCATCATAGCCTGGTTGATCTGGCACCAGGTGAAGATACTTGTCCAGTTTCCTATACAGTAAAAGTCCCCGACTTCCATTATAATGAACTTAGGAACCACCTGTCTAGTCTTAACTAAGGTTATCTAGCTAATTATTCTAGTGAACATCATACTTAAAATAAAGGGATCTGCGACTATGACTTTTTTCTTAATAATGTACAATGTGCCCAAAATATATATATTCCCCAGAGAGAAATTAGGCAAAAAAAAAAAATCCTAAATGGATGAATAAGAGACTGACGATCTATTGTGAGAAAATAGAGGAATTTATAGGTGCATCAAAAGGAAAAGAGGATGACCTTATTGACCAATACATTCGTAAAGATGGAGATTAGAAAGGATTAACGAGACTATGAAATTAATAAGTAGCTAGTGAATTAAAGAAATCCAAAAAAGTTCTTTCAAATGTATATGTCAAAGAATCGGGAAAAAACAAGGACCATTGATAACTAGGTCTGGACAGTTTACAGATGAGCAGAAAATGTGCTCTCATTTTAAGTTATTTTTTTGTCAGTATTCACACAAGAAGACATAAATGACATCCCTATCTCAAGCAATTAATAATTATTCAGGTCCTGAAGAAAAAATCAAGTAACATTACAGTCACAAGGGATATGGTTATACAAGAAGTAAACAAACTAAAGCAAAGTCCCCAGGCCTCGACGAACTGTGCCGGAGATGTTAAAGATGGTAATGTAATTCCTACCTTTAAATCGGGGGTAAGTAAATTACATCAAATTACCTCCCAATAAGCCTGACGTCAATAATAGGAAAATCGTTAGAATATATTATTTATTTGGATTTTTGTAAAGCTTTCGATAGAGTACCTCACAAAAGATTAAGAAAAGTGGTAGCTCATGGTATAGGAAGAAAGGTTCTAACATGGATCGAGGAATGGCTGACCAATTGAAAGCAGAGTCTGCATAAATGGGGTGAAATCTGAATGGAGACCAGTCAATAGTGGCATTCTACAAGGATCAGTAGTAGGTTCGTTGTTGTTCATAATTTACATTAATGACCTTGACGAAGGAATAACAAGTGACAGGTAGGTAGGTAGCTCGGGATAAGCGGACGGAGGATCGAACTTCCATCAACTAGTCCTTACACTGAATGACTCACATGGACATAGAGCTTTGAAAAAATTATAAAATGCAGCAATGAGCGCCTTGCGTGTGGCTAATCTATGGAAGCAGCACGAACCCTGAACCCACTAAAAGTTTTTAGTTATTCTTCAAATGCAGTAGTTGAAGCAGTCAAATTAATTCTATATACGGAAACGTCCTTTAAAAAACACACTGCCTGCAACATCAGTTTAAAACCTGCACAGCCTGTAACGTCAATTTAAAACCTGCACAGCCTGTAACGTTAGCTTAAAACTTACACAACCTGTAACGTCAGCTTAAAACTTACACAACCTGTAACGTCAGCTTAAAACTTACACAACCTGTAACGTCAGCTTAAAACTTACACAACCTGTAACGTCAGCTTAAAACTTACACAACCTGTAACGTCAGCTTAAAACTTACACAACCTGTAACGTCAGCTTAAAACTTACACAACCTGTAACGTCAGCTTAAAACTTACACAACCTGTAACGTCAGCTTAAAACTTACACAACCTGTAACGTCAGCTTAAAACTTACACAACCTGTAACGTCAGCTTAAAACTTACACAACCTGTAACGTCAGCTTAAAACTTACACAACCTGTAACGTCAGCTTAAACTTACACAACCTGTAACGTCAGCTTAAAACTTACACAACCTGTAACGTCAGCTTAAAACTTACACAACCTGTAACGTCAGCTTAAAACTTACACAACCTGTAAAGCCAGTTAACTAAACGATACAGTTTGTAGCATTAATAAGTCAACCTACAATGACACGCACAACCGTAGCACCTAAAGTGACAGCAGCCACCTACCATGACAAGCCCCACCGTAGCACCAAAGATAACAGCAGCCACCTACGGTAACATGCACTACCGTAGCACCAAAGATAACAGCAGCCACCTACGGTAACATGCACTACCGTAGCACCAAAGATAACAGCAGCCACCTACGGTAACATGCACTACCGTAGCACCAAAGATAACAGCAGCCACCTACGGTAACATGCACTACCGTAGCACCAAAGATAACAGCAGCCACCTACGGTGACATGCACTACCGTAGCACCAAAGATAACAGCAGCCACCTACCATGACAAGCCCCACCGTAGCACCAAAGATAACAGCAGCCACCTACGGTAACATGCACTACCGTAGCACCAAAGATAACAGCAGCCACCTACGGTAACAAGCCCCACCGTAGCACCAAAGATAACAGCAGCCACCTACGGTAACATGCACTACCGTAGCACCAAAGATAACAGCAGCCACCTACGGTAACAAGCCCCACCGTAGCACCAAAGATAACAGCAGCCACCTACGGTAACATGCACTACCGTAGCACCAAAGATAACAGCAGCAACCTACGGTGACATGCACTACCGTAGCACCAAAGATAACAGCAGCCACCTACGGTAACAAGCCCCACCGTAGCACCAAAGATAACAGCAGCCACCTACGGTGACATGCACTACCGTAGCACCAAAGATAACAGCAGCCACCTACGGTGACATGCACTACCATAGCACCAAAGATAACAGCAGCCACCTACGGTGACATGCACTACCATAGCACCAAAGATAACAGCAGCCACCTACGGTGACATGCACTACCATAGCACCAAAGATAACAGCAGCCACCTACGGTGACATGCACTACCATAGCACCAAAGATAACACCAGCCACCTACGGTGACATGCACTACCATAGCACCAAAGATAACACCAGCCACCTACGGTGACATGCACTACCATAGCACCAAAGATAACAGCAGCCACCTACGGTAACATGCACTACCATAGCACCAAAGATAACAGCAGCCACCTACGGTGACATGCACTACCATAACACCAAAGATAACAGCAGCCACCTACGGTGACATGCACTACCATAGCACCAAAGATAACAGCAGCCACCTACGGTGACATGCACTACCATAGCACTAAAGAAAACAGCAGCCACCTACGGTGACATGCACTACCATAGCACCAAAGATAACAGCAGCCACCTACGGTGACATGCACTACCATAGCACCAAAGATAACAGCAGCCACCTACGGTGACATGCACTACCATAGCACCAAAGATTACAGCAGCCACCTACGGTGACATGCACTACCATAGCACCAAAGATAACAGCAGCCACCTACGGTGACATGCACTACCATAGCACCAAAGATAACAGCAGCCACCTACGGTGACATGCACTACCATAGCACCAAAGATAACAGCAGCCACCTACGGTGACATGCGCTACCATAGCACCAAAGATAACAGCAGCCACCTACAGTGACATGCACTACCATAGCACCAAGATAACAGCAGCCACCTACGATGGATAACATGTCCCACCGCAGCACCTACGATAACATGCCCCACCGTAGCACCTAGGATGACAGCAGCCACTTACGATGACATGCATCATCGTAGCACCTAAGGGGATGGAGGGTTGGTGTAATAGAACGTGTCACGCATCTTGAGTAAGCATTACAATAGAGGGATATTACCAGGGGAAGGTAAGGAATAATGCTAACGTATCCTTAGTAAAACTAACGTTATAATAACATTACAAGCGGTATACGGGATAGGATAAGCGTCACTTATCCTGTGAGTAAACATGCTGCCCAAGACTGCCAATTTTAACGCAATTAGTTGTTCCGTTTTGGGCGCTGTCAACTACATTCTTGCCTGTTGCAATATTCACGAATTAGTACTTTGGTAAAGTATCTTTATCTAATTGCCGCAAAATGCTTCATAATTGTATAAATTGCTATTAAGTTAATTACATCGTACCAAGAGTGATCATCAAAGTGGAAACCCGGATGACAAATCTAGTTAGCAGTGATTACCAGGGTGATGAGTGCTCTATCACTCCCTATGAAAACAATAATAATTTGTTGCCGTGGGTGCCACGGTGATGCATAACATCCTAGGTGACTGCTGTCATCTAGGTGGTACGATGATGCTGGTACTATGATGCATGTTATCGTAGGTGACTTCTGTCACATGACAGAAGTCACCTACGATAACATGCATCATCGTACCAGCATCATCTGTCACGTGACAGAAGTCACCTACGATAACATGCATCATAGTACCAGCATCATCGTACCACCTAGATGACAGCAGTCACCTAGGATGTTATGCATCACCGTGGCACCCACGGCAACAAATTATTATTGTTTTCATAGGGAGTGATAGAGCACTCATCACCCTGGTAATCACTGCTAACTAGATTTGTCATCCGGGTTTCCACCTTGGCCGCTCGCAATCCAACGTATGAACCACATTCCGGCTGATCGTACACTGATTTTAGGTATCTGTCCAGTTTCCTCTTGAAGACAGTCAGGGGTCTATTGGTAATGCCCCATATGTATGATGGGAACCTGTTGAATAGTCTTGGGCCTCAAACACTTAGTGCTTTCTCTTAGTGTACTCATGTCATCCATGTTTTTTATTGGGGTATGTGGCACCGTCTGCCGAGTCTTTTGCTTTCGTAGGGAGTGATTTCTTTGTGTAGATTTGGAACCAGTCACTCTAGGATTTTCCAGGTGTAGACTACGATGTATGTTTATCACCTGCATTCCAGGGAGTACATGTCAAGGGATTTCAACGTTCCCAGTAATTAAGGTGCTTGATTGAACTAATACGTGCAGTGAAGGTTCTTTGTGCATTCTCTACATCTGCAATTTCGCCTACTTTTGATGGGCCTAAGTGTACAGCAGTATTTCAACCTAGAAAGAACAAATGACTTAAAGAGGATCATCATTGGCATGGCATCCCTTGTTTTGAAGGTTCTCATTATCCGTCCTCTCATTTACCTTGCAGATGGGATAATGACATTGTTATGATCCTTGAAGGAGAGATCCTCTGACGTTATCACTCCCAAGTTCTTCACATTGTTTGTTTTCGCTCCATTGTGGGGTTAAAATTTGTTTTATATTTCGTTCTAACAATTATTTACTAAAGTTTTCCATAACGGAGTAAATAAAATTTGCCCAACTGAACATCATATTGCTTTCTGCTGCCCAATGAAAAACTTGGTTTATATCTGCTTGGAGGTTTACTGTGTCATCAATGGATGACACTTATGAAGATCGTCTGCAAAGGAAAACACGATGCTATGGTTTACATCCCTGTTTATATCAGATGTGAAGATGAGGATAATGATGGAAGCGCTTCTCTGTGGCTGCCTCTGACTTACCTCTGTTTACCATTATTCTGCCTTTTATTGGTTATAAAGTTAAAAACAATCTGCCCACTTTTCCACCTATTCCTTTAGCACGCATTTTTTGCACTATTACACCATTAACACACTTGTCGAAGACTTTTGCAAAGTCTGTGTATACTACATCTGCAAACCATTCTTCAGTGCATCCATATAGTGGTTCAGTAACTAGTTGCGAGAGGCAGGAGCGACCTCCTCTATACCCATGTTGCCCTGTGTTGTGCAATTGATGGGAATCCAAGAGGATGGCTATCTTGCTTCGTAGAACTCTTTCAAAGATTTTCATAATGCGGGACTTTAGCGCTATTGGTCAACACTTCTATGCTGGAACCAAACAACACACAGCTTTAAGAGTAGATATGATAAGGTCTTAAAGGCCAGAAGTCAGTGATACTGATCAAGTGGTCTAGGAAGAGAGGCCAGAAGCAAAGAATAGATCTCGTAAATACAAATAGGTGAGCGCGTGCGCACGCACGCACACACCCATACACATACGGAACCACTTAATTAAAGAACACACGACAGATAAAAAATCCCATTCAGGACCTCTCAACAATGGGCAATCCTCATCACACCTGACTCTTTTCACTCAGCAGTGCATTAGTACCTGGGTGTTAGGCGATTGTTTTGAGGAAGCACTTGACTTGTACTCACTGGAGCGCAGGCGAGAGAGATGTATCATAATCTACACCTGGAAGATTCTGGAGGGACTGGTCCCTAACCTGCACACAGAAATCACTCCCTACGAAAGCAAAAGACTTGGCAGGCGATGTAACATAACCCCAGTGAAAAGTAGGGGCGCCACTGGTACACTAAGAGAAAACACAATAAGTGTCCGGGGCCCCAAGACTGTTCAACAGCCTCCCACCAGCCATAAGGGGAATTACCAATAGACCCCTGGTTGTCTTCAAGAGAGAGCTGGACATTATTATTATTATTATAATAAAAAAAGCGCTAATCCACAAGGGTTATACAGCAGGGAGCTGGACAGATACCTAAAGTCAGTGCCAGATCAGCCGGGCTGTGGTTTGTACGTTGGACTACGTGCGGCCAGCAGTAACAGCCTCGTTGATCAGGGCCTGGTCATGGACCAGGGGCGTTGATCCCCGGAATGCCCTCCAGGTAGGGGGCTGTATATCTTAGGTATAACCATGAGACTCCTTCCCTGGGTTAACTATTCCTATTTTCTATCATAAAGAACCTTAGTTTAGGTAAATCCCGCAGCGTGCTGTTGCGGTAACAAGACTTAACTCAGTTTGCCCCCACTCCCCAACGATCGGCACACGTCATCAATTTCAAAACAACTACGATTTACGTTTCCTGTAACGCTGGTTCCCGTCCCTCTGCCATCGTTAATCCTGATTATGGCAGCCCTGAGAGTACTCACGAAATTTAATATCCAAGCGAGCCAGTAGTCTCCAGTAATGGTCTTAATATTTATTCTACAGTAGGTTCAATTAATCTCTAGAATATCAACAATATTTATAAAAGAATTCTGACTGACCCAGGCTATTTTCTAGACACTCACAGAACAAAATCAATGGACAAATAGTAGGTAAATGGCAGCGAGATCTGAACACAGCCACCAGCAGACATGCGGCGCCAACTTGGCATGTTCCCGGGTCACGCCACATCACCTGTGCCTTCTCCAGTTTCATCCATCATAACACAAAATTTCACTAAGTACGTTAATATATACGTCTCTTCCTGTAGCGTTTCCTATCAGCTATATAACTTTAATACTTCAGCTATATCTCGAGCAATCAAGATTATTATTGCACTTGCTACTGTCACTTATTAAGTGTAATGACTACAAGCAGGAATGTGTCACAAGCATTACTCCAGTTTTTGGTGGCGTTTTAAACTCGAAATGCCCCGCTGTGAGCAATTTAATATCCTATCAGCGACCAACAGTGTTTCTATACAAGAATATTAGCATCCACCAGGGCTCTGTTGCCCAAGTGTTTCAAAATGTCACTTCAACCAAAGCGTCAGAGCTCAAGTTTGGAAAGTGTTGTAGTGTTACTACATTATCATTCTGGCAACACCTAGAATGTTCAAAACATGAGAGGCTGAGCCAAAGATATTCTTTAAGTCACTTGTTCTCTCCAGGCTGGAATACTGCTGTATAATAGCGGCTCCTTGAAGGCAGGCGAGATTGCTGAGCTAGATAATGTACAGATAACTTTCACTGCCTTTATATATCTGAACTACTGGCAACACTAAGTTTCTTGAACAGCAGTTCTTGGAACGTAGGCGATTTTGGTACATCATAATTTACACCTATAAAATCCTGGAAGGACTGGTCCCAAACCTGCACACCAAAATCTGTATGAAAGTAAGAGACTCGGCAGACGGTGAGCACCTCCAATTAAAAGAAAGGGGGCGAAGAGAGAGAACTCCACGAGTGTCAAAGGCCCTTTGATATACCTTTGATATACCTTTGAAGAGTTTCGAGAGTATCTACTCTCTGAGCCCGGCCATGGGCCAGGCTCGTCTGGTGCTTGCCTGGTCAACCAGGCTGTTGCTGCTGGAGGCCCGCTGCCCCACATATCCATCACAGCCTGGTTGATCTGGCACCTGGTGAAGATATTTGTCCAGTTTCCTCTTGAAGGCTTCTACACTGGTTCCAGCCGTGTTTCGGATATCTTCTGGTAAGATGTTGAATAGTCTGGGACCCCGGATGTTAATACAGTGCTCCCGTATTGTCCCCACCGCACCCCTGCTCCTCACTGGGTTTATTTTACACTTTCTCCCATATCTCTCACTCCAGTATGTTATGGCAGTGTGCAGATTTGGGACCAGGCCCTCAAGTACTTTCCATGTATATATTATCATGTACTCTCTCTCCTCCGCTCCAATGAGTACATGTTCAAGACTTGAAGGCGTTCCCAATAATTTAGATGTTTCAATGGCTCAATGTGAGCCGTAAACGATCTCTGGATTTGTTCCAGCTCTGCTATTTCTCCTGCCCTGAACGGGGCCGTCAGCACTGAGCAGTATTCTAAGTGAGGGAGCACTAGCGATTTGAATAGTGTCACCTTCGGCATTATTTCCCTTGTTTTGAAAGTTCTCAATACCCACCCCGTCATCTTCCTGGCTGTTGTGATCTTTGTCTTGTTATGGTCTTTAAACGACAGATCAGCAGACATAATTATTCCCAAGTCCTTTACGTGTTCCTTTCGTTCTATGTGGTGACCCTCTTGCGTTTTGTATATAGTGTTCCTTTTGAGTTCTTCATTTTTTCCATACCTAAGCAGCTGAAACTTATCACCATTGAACGTCATGTTGTTCTCCACTGCCCATTGGAAGACCCTGCTTATGTCCTCCTGTAATTTTTCAGTGTCCTCTACCGTAGTGACTTTCATGCTTATTTTAGTGTCATCTGCAAATGATGATACAAAAGTGTGCTGGGTGATAGTATTCGATGGTAACCATACATATTTTGCAAATATTCTGTATTTTTCTGCAATTTTTTTAAAATGTTAAGTCAGCTAGAATATTGCGATATTTTTCAAGTTTAACTTGATAAAGCTAATAATGAATCTGAAAATGCAACAGAATGTAACTTCTTTTAACAAAGTTCCTTAAAACTTCACTTGTCCTTCCACATACACCGAGGTGAACTATTATTTATATTTTCAAAAGTAAGTGATAAATCCACATTGGTTATCCAGTTAATCCAGGTGGAAAACCTAGCCCTGGGAACCCAGTGGACACTAGCATGTCAGCGGCAGCTTAATCACTGATGCACAGCAGCAGTATGTCAGCAGCTGCTGAACCACTGATGCACAGCAGCAGCAACTGCTTATACACAGCAGCAGCAGCTGCATAATCACTGATGCACAGTAGGAATATGTCAGAAGCTGCTTAATCACTGATGTTAGCCAAATGTTCATCAAGCTGACTCACGAAATCGTAATGACACGATTGCAAACAAACCATACCACGGGTGGGGTTCGAACCCGCGGTCAGTGTGTCTCAAAAGTCCAGACCGTCGCGATGGTCTGGAGTTTTAAGACTCTGACCGGGGGTTCGAACCCCACCAGTGGTATGGTTTATCAAGCTGGTTCTTAAAGGAGTGTTGTCTTCATACTCACAGTTGTAGCAAATAGTTTGTTCTATTCTGCTATAATTCTGCATGCAAAACTTAATACACATTAGTGTTGCATCTCTTGCCTCAAACTTTTATTTCACTGCTTTGAGCTATTGACAAGTTTTGCGCCTCAAATAGTTCCTTGTGTTTGAGTATATCAAAATCATTCAATATCATAAAGATTTGAAATCGATCTCAGTCTCCATTTCCTAAGAGAGAAGAGGTTTGCTTCTTAGTGAACCTTGTTTGTTATTTTCTGTATCCTTTCCAGTATATCTTCGTGTTTTAGGTAACGTGGAGACCAAAACTGGACGGTATATTCAAGATACTGTTAACAAGTTCCTTAAGTGTCAATGTTGTAGCTGGTGTTTTGTACTCAAAATTTCTAGCTATGAAATCTAGCATTCTGTTAGCTTTGCTGCTCAAGAGATAGACACTGTCTTGTACTTTTGAGGTCATTTATACTAACAAAAAAAATATTTTTTTTTGGTTAACTTGTAGCTAAACATTTTGTATCCATGGCTGAGATAGGCAAATTTTGCAATCTTAGATGTTAGCCCTATCTCAAGATCCTAACTGTGAAAAGGATTATACTGTACTAAGAATTGATCCCTGAGGAACAATGTTCTTTAGATCTAGTTACTCAAAACACCTCACCGTTTCGTATCCAAGTCCGTCATTAATCCTGACCAGCCGGGATGTGGAGCGTAAATTGGGCTATGGCTGGTGAGCACTAATAACCTGAGAGATCAGGCCAGCGACCAGAAGGCCTGGTTTGGGACTGGGCAGTGGGGGGTGGTGACCTCCAGAAGTGACTTCAGGTAACCTATTCTATGCCCCTATATTTGGCTAGCAATCTTTGGTGGGGTACCCTGTCTAATGCTTCTGAGATTCTAGATATACGTGTACATCTTTTGCTGCAAAGCCCATGGGGATTCCTAGTTACAGTATTAAGAAAATTGAAGATCTAGACCTAAAAGTCTCCATTTGTTTAGTTGCGGTTGAGGTTAATGTTATGAACGATAGTTCAGGGCACAATTCTTGCCTCTTGGCACCTTCCTTCTAATTATTTTAAATATTACAGTTAGCAGATAAGCAATTGGTATCTACGCTGTTTTATAACTACAGCAGTCATTTCCTCTGTTGCGTTTGATTGCTTAACCATTTCACTATCCATATTGTAGAACTAACGTTATTGAGGCCAGGGTCCCTGATGTAGTTCTACAGCATGAACTCGGCTCACTCAGATAAGCTGTGGGTGGCAATTTTGGCCTAGATACGAGAGAATGGGTCTGTACGGTGTGTGTGTGTGTGTGTGTGCAGATTATAAAAAAAAATCCTATCCTACGAAGTGAATAATGGGAAAAACAAAAGCTGTGACCGTCTGTATGGTTTTAAATAGTGACTCTGAGCTGTTTTCTCAGATGGTTTTTATGGCTGTTTCTTAGTATTATTTGATAAAATGGAAGACATACTATTAAGTTTCAGGACTGGAAGAAGCTTGGAATTGAGCTCAAAACGGCGTAAATATTCGATTTTTGCCAATATTACAGATGACGGTTAAGGCCCCTTAACAACCCCCATTCTAATTTATGGGTTTTTAATAAGTTTGATTCAATTATTGGAATGCTGTAAACCATGACCACTCTTTCCTAGTTATATTTTATCCGAGAAATAGCAAATGTTCTATTTTTGTGTGAATAGGAATTCAAAATGAATGGAAAGTGTAACATAGGAGAGACCCGGGTACATGACTAATGAACAGAGGCAATGTTACTCGATTGCAAACAAACCATACCACGGGTGGGGTTCGAGTTTTGAGACTCTGACCGCGGGTTCGAACCCCACCCGCGGTATTTTTTTTTTAGAGGCAATGTTACTTTAGAACCAGGAATGTCTACAGTGTATATTATGGACTATTTTTAAATTGGTATTTTTTAATTTTGTGTAAAACTCGCTAAATTACCGACTTTTTTGCAATTTATAAGGTAGCTGAAATAGATGAATGGGCGGTTTCTTGTGCTAAATAAATAGAACAAAAAGCATACTAGCAATGGAACAACAGAATTAACTTAAAACAGGACTCAAAGTGGGCGAAATCGCCGATGCGTAAATTGAGATGAGACCACTAAATTTGCACCTGCATAATTCCGTTAAGTTTTGCATAAAATTTCATACTTTTGGTGTCATTGCCATTTCTAAAGAAAAAAAAGTACACTGAGAGCAATATTAATTCGGGGGTCTGGGTACTGGAAGGGTTAATCTGCTTCTCCAGGTAACTTTAATGTCAAGGCGGCTAATTTCGTTATTATTTAATTTCAGATTTTGGCCATAAAAAAAAAAAATTATGCAGCCTGTAAATGTCTGTCATTTTCAGCTATAAACACAAACTAGCATGCTGTGTTGACTAGTAACATGACTGTTGTTATTCTTCCGTTATTGCTAGTTAAAAATCTCATTGTTGCTTGAAACTTCGCCATCCCCTGCCCGCCGCACGTATCTGAAGAATGCTTTTAGATTATATTTGGCGCTGTGTGCAAATTCTTTCAAATATCAATTTAAAATTCTTGCTTTCTCTCTGCAACATAATGTAGGGTCTTTAAGATCACTTATGAAGTGAGAGAGGGTGGAGGAGTGCGAGAAAGGGAAAAGTGGAAAGGGGGAGGTGAAAGTGGGGAGAGGGGAAAGTGGGGAGAGGGAAAGGGGAAAATGAAGGAGGGGGAGTGGGGAGGAGGGAGGAGGGGGAGGGGGAGTGAGGGAGGGGAGGGGCCAAAGTGGGGAGTGGGAGGCGCCAAAGAGGGGAGGAGAGGAAGTGGGGGAGGCGCCAAAGTGGGGAGGAGAGGAAGTGGGGGAGAGGGAAATTGGGGTAGTGGAGAATGGGGAGGGGAAAGTGGGGTAGAGGGGAATGGGGATGGGAGAGGGAGGAGAGTAAAAGTGAAAGTGGGTGGGCGAATGGTTGGAAGGAGTGAAGGGGAACGTGGAGAGTGTGGTGGGAGAGATGTGGAGAGGTAGATGGAAGGTTGAAGGAGGGAAGAGGGGAAAGTTTGGAAGGGGTAACGTAGGGGAGAGGGAAGTGGGGGAGGGGAAAGGGGAAAGTTGGGGAGGAGAGAGGGAAAAGTTGGGTAGGGAGGGGAAAGTGGGGAGGGGAGAAAGGAAAGTGAGGGAGGGGAGAGGAAAGTGAGGGAGGGGAGAGAGGAAAGTGAGGGAGGGGAGAGGCCAAAGTGAGGGAGGGGAGAGGCCAAAGTGAGAGGGGAGAGGCCAAAGTGAGAGAGGGGGAGAGGCCAAAGTGAGAGAGGGGGAGAGGCCAAAGTGAGAGAGGGGAGAGGCCAAAGTGAGAGAGGGAGAGGCCAAAGTGAGAGAGGGGAGAAGTCAAATTGGAGGAAGGGGAGAAGCCGAAGGGGAGAAGCCAAAGTGGAGGGGAGAGGCCAAAGTGGAGGAGGGGAGAGGCCAAAGTGGGGGAGCAGAGAGGGAAAGTGAGGTAGAGGGGAAATGGGTGAGGGGAGAGGCGAGTGGGTGGAGAGGGCGAATGAAAGGGAAAGTGGGTGGGCGAGTGGTTGGAAGGAGTGAAGGGAATGTGGAGAGAGGGGTGGGAGAGATGTGGAGAGGTAGATGGAAGGAGAACGGAGGGGGAGGGGAAGGGGGACGGGGAAGAGGGATTGGGGGAGGGGATGGGAGGGGAGGGAGGGAGGGGGATGGGAGGGGGATTGGGGGAGGAGGGGGATTGGGGGGAGGAGGGGATTGGGGGGGAGGAGGGGATTGGGGGAGGAGGGGGGGGAGAAGGGGATTGGGGGAGGGAGAGGGGATGGGAGAGGGGAAGGGGAGAGGGGGAGGGGAAGGGAGAGAGGGGATGGGGGAGAGGGAGGGAGAGAAAGAACATAATGACAGTTGACCAAATGAAATCGCTGGCTCACAGATGGCTCCAACTTCATCCTTTTCCCTATTTTTTTGTATCTCTTAATAAAAAGGCTTTCAAATAAGCTGATGTAATTAACAGCTCTTAGCTTGTAAATAAAGTTAGGAACCCTAAAGCTAACCTTGTAAACCGCTGTGTCAAAGAGAAAGAATGAATCGAAGGTCAGCTGTGTAGTAGCAGTGGACATTGCTGGCGTTTTCGACTGAGTATGACAAAACTGTAAGCACTAAGTCGCAGGCTCTGCACCGTGCCTCCTCGGTGATTACCTTCAAGGTAGATCTCTAAGAGTAATTCTCAATGGGACAGTCAACGGGACTCACTATTAGTGCATGTGTTCCACAGGAAAGTGTGCTAGGGCCATTGTTATGAAATGTCTACTTCAATAACCACCTTCAACTTATCCCAGAATCCCATGCATATACAGACGACTGTACTCTGACTGTACTAGACAAATATATTCCTACCTCACCTCCAACAACGCACTCAACCACTGTCAATTTGGATTCAGGCCTAATAAAAATACAAATGATGCCATTATACACATGTTAGAAATCCTTTACACCGCCCTTGAGAAAAAAGAAATCCCAGTGGGAATCTTCATTGATTTACGTAAAGCTTTTGATACAGTTGACCATGATCTGTTACACTTAAAATTATCGCACTATGGTATAAGAGGACACTCCCTAAACTACCTAAAATCATACCTTAGCAACAGAAACCAATATGTGTACACAAATGGAGCTAGCTCCACCGCGCAAACTATTACCGTAGGTGTCCCACAGGGAAGTGTTCTTGGCCCACTACTCTTTCTCATTTACATTAACGACCTACCAAATGCATCTCAACTACTCAAACCCATACTTTTTGCAGATGACACTACATACGTTCTCTCACCCAAGCCCAGACACACTAGCCAACACTGCAAATAAGGAATTGCAGAAAATATCTACCTGGATGATGACCAACAAACTTACTCTCAATATTGATAAAACCTATTTTATCCAGTTTGGGAACAGAGCTACAAACGCACCACTTAACATAACGATAAACGGGTCCCCTATCGCAAAACTCACAGAGGGAAAATTCTTAGGAATCCATCTTGACAGTGGCCTCAAATTTCAGACACATATACAACAAATCTACAAGAAAGTCTCAAAGACCGTGGGAATACTATCCAAGATACGGTACTATGTTCCACAACCAGCTCTCCTTACCCTATATCACTCACTCATTTACCCCTACCTCACCTATGGAATCTGTGCATGGGGCTCTACATCAATAACTCATCTCAGACCACTAATAACACAACAAAAGGCAGCAGTTAGAATGATAACAAATTCTCACTCCAGGCAACATACTCCACCAATATTCAAAAACCTAAACTTACTCACCATACAAGACATCCATACTTTTTACTGTGCCTATTACATACATAGAACACTCTATGCAAATATTAACCCACCACTCAAACTTCTCTACTAATTTTAACAGGACACATGACCATAACACTAGACACAGATCACTCCTCGATGTTCCCCGTGTCCACCTAACACTATGTAAAAACTCAATGCATATAAAAGGCACGAAAATTTGGAATTCATTACCTATCATTGCCAAAGAAACCCTACCTGTACCCCACTTCAAAACGATGCTAAAAAACCACCTTCTCACCCAAAGCTAATTGTTCCATATCAAACATTCCCAGCAAAGTAGAATAATCACTTTACGTAAAACCTGACTAATCAATTCAATGTAATGTATGAATGAACGAATGAATGAATGTAAAACCTGTTATGAATAATACATACTTAGCTAATTATTCCCACAACACTTACATTATAATGACCACGTAAACTAACTGCAATGCAATTAATTGTTTTAAATTGTTATCTCACTCAATTAGTTGCATTGCTACAATAAATTGCTACAATTAATTGATATGTTCAACTTATATTCAAACTTTATAACTTAGATATGCAACTTTACTTATTTTATAAATTATCAACCATAACTTTTTATTATTTTATTATTATTATTATTGCTTTAATTTGTTTAATCTGATTTAATTAATTTTATAATGAAGACAAAAGTACAAAACTATGTTTAAAAAATGTCATGTCTAAACTATGTTCAAATTTCATAGCTTAAATACTCACCTTTACTCATTGTATACTATCTACAAAAATTCTTACAATTTAGTTTTAAGTTAATTTTAAGTCTGCCCAAAATGCCCTGCATACTAGGGGCTTTTGGCATGTACACCTCATGTAATCTCAATAACCAAATGTAATTCTTTGTATCATGTCCAAATAAAAATATTATTATTATTATTATTACTTATCCAAGAGGGAGAGTGCCAGCTGCTCTAAGTTACATCAATCACCAGCTTACAGCTATATCAGTCTGGGAAAAACAATGACAGGTCAAGTTTGCTCCTGAGAAAACAAATGATGATGGTATGCAAGCACCATGATAGTAATGCTGGAACAGTGGTAAGAATGAATGGGAGAGTATTGGTACCAACCAGGGAATGAAGTAGATATCCTTGGGGTGAAATCTGACTGAAAACTATTACGAATCACATTGTAAATCTGGCAAACAAAGTAGCCAGGAAGCTTACAGCACTTATGACGTATCTCAAATCTGTTCGACAGTAGAGGCACAAGTATGCTCCACTTTCTTGGATTGCCTAACAGCCCCTCCCTCCCCCCCGTCTCATCTGCGACTTCTTTACAGAACAGTGCAAGACAATTCTTATCTCGCCATGACAGATCTGTCATTTCAGCAGAGCCTTCAACACCGCAGGGATGTAGGTGGCCTTACTGTTATGTACAAGGTCAATATTGTCAAAGTACCACACTCGGCTCCAACCCACGAACAGCGAGAAGTGACCTACACAAGACACGCAGCAAACAGCAACTACACTCCGGCTGTACCCTTCTCCAGAACATCACTTCAATCTGAGATCATTTTTTCCCGAACACCTTCATACATGTTCGTACAGCATAAAGATATCAATGAAATAAAGTCAGTTGACCAAATGAAATCGCTGACCCACAGAGTGCTCCAACTTCATCCTGTTCCTTATTTGTATATCTCTTAACAATAAAATGCCTTTCAAATGGGATGCTGTAGGTAACAGCTCTTAGCTTGTAAATAAAGTTAAAAACTTGTAAACCCGTGTAAAAAAAGAGAGGGAGTGAGGCCAGAGAGTTTCGAGAGTTTATCTACTCTCTGAGCCCGGCTCGTCTGGTGCTTGCCTGGTCAACCAGGCTGTTGCTGCTGGAGGCCCGCTGCCCCACATATCCATTACAGCCTGGTTGATCTGGCACCCGATGAAGATACTTGTCCAGTTTCCTCTTGAAGGCTTCTACACTGGTTCCAGCCGTGTTTCGGATATCTTCTGGTAAGATGTTGAATAGTCTGGGACCCCGGATGTTAATACAGTGCTCCCGTATTGTCCCCACCGCACCCCTGCTCCTCACTGGGTTTATTTTACACTTTCTCCCATATCTCTCACTGCAGTATGTTGTTATGGCAGTGTGCAGATTTTTGACCAGGCCCTCAAGTACTTTCCAAGTATATATTATCATGTATCTCTCTCTCCTCCGCTCCAATGAGTACATGTTCAAGACTTAAAGGCGTTCCCAATAATTTAGATGTTTCAATGGCTCAATGTGAGCCGTAAACGATCTCTGAATTTGTTCCAGCTCTGATATTTCTCCTGCCCTGAACGGGTGAGAGAGTGAGGGTGAGAGAGAGGGAGGGTGAGAGATGGGGTGAGGGTGAGAGAGCGGGGTGAGGGTGAGAGAGCGGGGTGAGGGTGAGAGAGGGGGGGTGAGGGGTGAGAGACGGTGAAAGAGAAGGGTAAGAAAGGGTGAGAGTTACGTGGGAGAGGGTGAGGAGAGTGAGAGGGAAGGTGAGAGAGAGAACACATTCGTACAGCATTATGTCAACGAGATCAAGTCAGTTGATCAAATGAAAATGCTGGCCCACAGATGGTTCTAACTCATCCTGTTTCCTACTTGTTTGATTCATAACAATAAAAATTGTTTTCAAATGAGCTGATGTAGGTAACAGCTCTTAGCTTGTCAATAAAGTTAGAAATCCTTAACTTGTAAATAGCTTGTCAATAAAGCTAGGAATCCTTAACTTGTAAATAGCTTGTCAATAAAGCTAGGGATCCTTAACCTAACCTTGTCAAACCCTGTGTAGAGAGAGAGAGGAGGGAGAGAGAGAGAGAGAGAGAGAGAGAGAGAGAGAGAGAGAGGGAGAGAGAGAGGAGGGAGAGAGAGAGGAGGGAGAGAGAGAGAGAGAGAGAGAGAGAGAAGAGAGAGAGAGAGAATGAGAGAGAGAGAATGAGAGAGAGAGAATGAGAGAATGAGAGAGAGAGATGAGAGAATGAGAGAGAGAGAATGAGAGAGAGAATGAGAGAGAGAATGAGAGAGAGAATGTGAGAGAATGAGAGAGAGAGAGAGAGAGAGAGAGAGAGAGAGAGAGAAGGGGCGTGGGAGGCTGGCTGGCCAGGGTGGAAGGATCGATGGGGCTCACACGTGAACAGACCGGGAACAAGGGTCCACCTAGCGACGGCTGGGCCTCCCCACAACCTACACACCTTGCCTCTTTATTCATATTCCTCTTCCAGTCTTGCTATTATTATGACATTGAGATTAAGTGCTCGCTGTCTCGCAAGCCTACCCAACTTTTATAAACGTAACCCTAATGCACTATTATTTCAATGTTACTTGTTACACAAAACAGAGAAGCATAAAGGTTCCGGGTTCGATCTCTGACTGGGCGAGACGTAGACAAGACTCCTAGCATCCGTTGCTTCTGTCTTCTAGCATTATATACCAGAATCTTAATCTTGCAGGGTGATATAGCGTGTTTAGGATTGGGCTTTGAAATGAGGTGGGATAACAGCCTGTGTTTAAGAACTCTCGCTCTGCATACACGTATACACAAAAAAACACACACAGACACACACAAATAGGTGAGTACACACACACACGCGTGCGCGCAAATATGGGCACTGCAATGGATCAGAGAATACCTGACAGGGAGGCAACGAGTCATGGTACGTGATGAGGTATCACAATGGGCGCCTGTGACGAGCGGGGTCCCACAAGGGTCAGTCCTATTACCAGTGCTATTTTTGTTATATGTGAATGACATGATGGAAGGGATAGACTCAGAAGTGTCCCTGTTCGCAGATGATGTGAAGTTAATGAGGAGAATTAAATCAGATGAGGATCAGGCAGGACTACAAAGAAACCTGGACAAGCTGGACACGTGGTCCAGCAACTGGCTACTTGAATTTAACCCCGCTAAATGCAAAGTCATGAAGATAGGGGAAGGGCAAAGAAGACCGCAGACAGAGTACAGGCTAAGTGGCCAAAGACTGCAAACCTCACTCAAGGAGAAAGATCTTCGGGTGAATATAATACCGAGCACGTCTCCGGAAGCACACATCAACTAGATAACTGCTGCAGCATATGGGCGCCTGGCAAACCTGAGAATAGCATTCCGATACCTCAGCAAGAAATCGTTCAAGGCACTGTACACCGTGTACGTCAGGCCCATACTGGAGTATGCAGCACCAGTTTGGAAACCACACTTGGTCAAGCACGTCAAGAAATCAGAGAAAGTGCAAAGGTTTGCAACAAGGCTAGTTCCAGAGCTAAGGGGAATGTCCTATGAAGAAAGGTTAAGGGAAATCGGCCTGGCGACACTGGAGCACAGGAGGGTTAGGGGAGACATGATAACGACATACAAAATACTGCGAGGAATAGATAAGGTGGACAGAGACAGGATGTTCCAGAGATAGGACACAGAAACAAGGGGTCACAATTGGAAGTTGAAGACTCAGATAAGTTAAAGGGATGTTAGGAAGTATTTCTTCAGGCACAGAGTTGTCAGGAAGTGAAATAGTCTGGCAAGTGAGGTAGTGGAGGCAGGAACCATACATAGCTTTAAGACGAGGTATGATAAAGCTCATGGAGCAGGGAGAGAGAGGACCTAGTAGCGATCAGTGAAGAAGCGGGGCCAGGAGCTGAGTATCGACCCCTGCAACTACAAACAGGCGAGTACAACAGGCCTAGTGTCTAATCGACATGTACCTAGGACGGGATGGTAACTAACACACACACACACACACATATATATATGTGTGTGTGTGTGTGTGTGTGTGTGTGTGTGTGTCGTGTCGAATAGGTAAACCTGGTCAATTAGCAAGAACCCGTTTAAAATTAAGTCCTTTTTAAAATTTTCTCTTATACGTACGTTTAAAAATATTTTTTTTCATTTACATTAATATAAAAATTAATAATTTTGTACCAAAAGAATATTAGAAAACTTACCTAACCTTATTATAACAAGCGCAATTTAATTTAGCCTAATCAAATTAAATATATGTTAGATAAGCTTACAATAACTTAATAATAAACAAACACAATGAAATATATTTTTTCGTTAGGTTCAGAATGATTTTTGCGAAATTATTGCATATACGAATTTTCGCTTGCCTTATTTGGCAAGAGCATTGATATTTAAGCCAAAAATAGCAAGTTTTACCTATTTGGCATGACATACATTTTATATACAGTGGACCCCCGAGTTTCGTAAAAACTTCACTCCTGAAGTCTGCTCAAGTGCCATTACCGAACGAATTTACTCCCTTAAGGAAAAATTTCACGTAGGTTAGTCTATTTCAGACCCCCAAAAATACACTTCCACAAGAACTTACAAAATTATACTTACATAATTGCACGATTTCCGGGTATTCGTTAACCGAGGTCCACTGTATATATATATATATATATATATATATATATATTATATATATATATATATTTTTTTATTTATATATATATATATATATATATATATATATATATATATACAGTGGTACCTCGACTTACGATGTTATCATCTTACGTTATTTTCGATAACCGATATTTATAACATAAGAAATTTGAGATGTTTGCTTCGTCTAACGACATTCGTACCGGACGTGTCCACTTGGCGCCCAGCTGAGCGCGCACTCCAGGGAGCGTCAGTGTGCTATTGTTTACAAGTGAGAGCGACCACCCACGCATTCATACCAGTATATTGTCATTATTCCACTGTTTTTAGTGCTTGCAACTGCTAAATAAGCCACCATGGGCCCCAAGAAAGCTCCTAGTGCCAAGCCTGTGGTAAAGAATGTGCAGGGAATGTAGCAGGCATGCAGGGAGTGTAGCAGGCATGCAGGGAGTGTAGCAGGGATGCAGGGAGTGTAGCAAGGATGCAGGGAGTGTAGCAGGGATGCAGGGAGTGTAGCAGGGATGCAGGGAGTGTAGCAGGGATGCAGGGAGTGTAGCAGGGATGCAGGGAGTGTAGCAGGATGCAGGGAGTGTAGCAAGGATGCAGGGAGTGTAGCAAGGATGCAGGGAGTGTAGCAGGGATGCAGGGAGTGTAGCAAGGATGCAGGGAGTGTAGCAAGGATGCAGGGAGTGTAGCAGGGATGCAGGGAGTGTAGCAAGGATGCAGGGAGTGTAGCAAGGATGCAGGGAGTGTAGCAAGGATGCAGGGAGTGTAGCAGGATGCAGGGAGTGTAGCAGGATGCAGGGAGTGTAGCAAGGATGCAGGGAGTGTAGCAAGGATGCAGGGAGTGTAGCAGGATGCAGGGAGTGTAGCAAGGATGCAGGGAGTGTAGCAAGGATGCAGGGAGTGTAGCAAGGATGCAGGGAGTGTAGCAGGATGCAGGGAGTGTAGCAAGGATGCAGGGAGTGTAGCAAGGATGCAGGGAGTGTAGCAAGGATGCAGGGAGTGTAGCAAGGATGCAGGGAGTGTAGCAAGGATGCAGGGAGTGTAGCAAGGATGCAGGGAGTGTAGCAAGGATGCAGGGAGTGTAGCAAGGATGCAGGAGTGTAGCAAGGATGCAGGGAGTGTAGTAGGCATGCAGGAGTGTAGCATTCATGCAGGAAGTGTAGCATTCATGCAGGGAGTGTAGCATTCATGCAGGGAGTGTAGCATTCATGCAGGAGTGTAACATTCATGCAGGAGTGTAGCATTCAAAGAAAAGGCCAGTAACCCCAGAAAGAACTTGGTACCTGCAGTGTTAATGGAAGGATTCCCTTCCAAACACTAGCATACTACTCCACCTTCTCCCTCCTCCCGTCCTCCACACATCAACAACTCTTCAATAAATGTAAGTGACATGTTATTGTTCAATATTTACATGTGTATTTAGGTATTCTTTATTAAATTCTTTATTATTTAATGTCAAAAAGTTCTAAAAAATATTTTATTTAACTACTTTTGGAAGTCTTGGACGGATTAAATTTATTTCCATTATTTCTTATGGGGAAAATTGATTCGAGTAACGATTGTTTCGCCTTAAGATATGCCCTCTCTGACGGATTAATATCCTAAGTCGAGGTACCACTGTATATATATATATATATATATAAGTAAAGTAAATTTTATTTCATTGCAAGTTTACATCAAGATTTTGTAATTACAATTTAGAATTGAAGAGCAAGGAGAACCACTATTATGTCATGGCATTATGGGCAGCCTTAATCTAATGACTTATTGACTACTTAATACTAGAGAAATAGAATGATTTTGTTATAGTTAAACATTAGCATGTGTTTTTAGCAGATAATAAGTTTACTTAAATTACAATATGAGGATATTACATTTGTCAACGTGTTATGCAAGATGGTTATATCAATAGTAAATATAGTGTTGACAAGAATAAATTGTGTGTGCATTGGAAAGCTAACACCAAGGCATGAGTCACTACGGAGATTTTCAAGGAATGGATGACTGGAGTGTTTGGCCCTAGTGTGAAGAAATACCTCCTGGAAAAGAAATTGGGACTCAAGTGCCTCCTGGTACTGGACAATGCTCCTGCTCATCCTCACAACTTGGAAGAGTTGTTGCCTGATGAGTTCAGTTTCATCACAGTGAAGTTCTTGCCTCCTAACACCACTCCTCTCATCCAGCCCATGACAGAGCCATGTTGCACTTCAGGAAAGTATTAAAGAGTCGCCAGAAACAGAGGACTCTGGACAGTTATTTTTCTAAGAAGAGTTCTAGTGACTCTCAAGCTGGTCCTAGTGGCATTAAAAGACCAAGAAGGGAAGTAACCCCAGAGAGGGACTTGTTACCTGAAGTCATTTTGGAGGGGGATTCCCCTTCCAACCACTAACACCCTGCCCCTGTCATCATCCCTATCTTCCAGATGCCTGCAAGTCTCTTCAATAAAGGTAAGTAAATGTTATTTATATTATATTTATTGTGAATATTTTTTTGTGGAACGGATTAATTGTATTTACATTATTTCTTATGGGAAATAAGGGTTCGGATTACGAAAGATTCAGATTAAGTAATAGCTCCTGGAACGGATTAATTTCGTTAACCGAGGGTCCACTGTATTTCATAAAATCCTGAGTGTGAAATGCTTAACAATTCACAAACAGGCGAAATTATTTAGACATTATCTCTCAGTAATGAGATGTGTAAGCAAAGAGTACTTATACATCACATCACTAAGTAGCATCACTACATATCAGTATCATCCCCACACATCACTACATATCAATATCATCCCCATACATCATCACTACACACAAACATTACTACATATCACTACACTAACATCAAAACTACACATTAACATCACTTCATATCGCTACATATCACAACATATCCCTACACATCATCACCACACAATATGACACATCACAACATTACTATACAACATCACTACACATGACACTGTACATCACCACTACACATATACATCACAACTCATCACTGCACATCTACATTACACATCACAATACATCACTACATAATATCAGTACATAACATCACTACCCAACTTCATTACACATCAACATAACTAAACATCACAACACATTATCGTTACACAGCATCACTATACTTCATCGCTACACAACACTACACATTAATTTCATCACTACACATCGCAGCACAACACCATCACTACACAACATCACTGCACATCAGCTTCATTATACATCACTACAGAGCATCACTAAAAAGCATCACTACACATCACTACGCATGGCTATGCATTACATAGCATAACTACACATCATCACTACTCAACAAAACTATAAATCAACATTACTACATACATGTACATGTATCACTAAACATCACTAACCAGCATCATTACACATAACTACAGAGCATCACTACACATCAACACAACTACACGGCATTGCTACACAACATCACTAGACAACATCACTACTCATCAACATCATCACTAAACTACATCACTACACATCATCTTCAATGCACATCATCACTTCACATATTCATCACTAAACTACATCACTACACATCAGTTTCACTGCACATCATCATTACACATCAATGTCACTACACAACATCACTATACATTGCTACACATGAACATCTCTACACAACTTCAATACATTAACATCACTACACATCAATATACATAACTACACATCAATATACATAACTACACATCACTATACATCAGCATCAATACACAACATAATCACTACGCATCGTTATACAGTATCACTACACAACATCGCTACACATCAACATCACTACACATCACTGCACAACATAACCACTATGCATCATTACACAGATCACTACATTTCACTACACATCACTACCCAACACCATAACTACACATGACTACACATTAACATCATTACACATCTCTACACATCATCATAATCACTGCATATCAACAGGACTTCACAGCATCACTACACACCTTCAATACACAATATTACTACATATCACTAAACAACATCACTACATATCAACACCATTACACATCACCACCCAACACCATAACTACACAGCATGACTACACCTTAACATCATTACATATCTCTACATATCAGCATCATCATCACTACACATCAACAATACTTCACAGCATCACTACACACCATCAATACACATCACTACAGAACATAATCACTACACAACATCACTACACATCTTGCCAAAAATAAAAATTGCTTAAAATAATAACCAATAAGGGGTGTAGCGGTAAGCCAGCAGAAGGCCTCGGTCAAATGACCAAAAGCTCCAGTGGCGGGTCATCATATGACTACACAGCATATTTGTAGCTATTTACCGAGCCTGATTCTACCTTTCTTTTTTCCGATCATTTCACACGCATGCACGTGTGTATGTATTCACCTATGTGTGGTTGCTGGGGTTGAGTAACAGCTCTTGGCCCGACTCTTCGCTAACCGCTACAGAACATACTCCATCACTACAAATCAACAACACCATCACTACACATCAAGAACACCCTCACTAAACATCAAAGAAATCATCAATAAACATCTGCAGAATTATTGCTTCACTTCGTCTACATTCATCATCACAGTCTTCCTCTTCTTCACAACAAATCATCCACAAGAAATATTCTTCACTATTTTTCACTACCGCAGTCAATAATTCTAACTTGACTATATAAAATATTTGACTATTGAGACTATATCACCGGGTTTCATCTTAGTAAATCTAAATAAAAATTAGCCGGCTGATTGGAAAAGCTTGAGTGCTCCCTCTCAACACGGTTGCTACTTCCTCTAAGTCAGTGGCTTAGAGAATAATGGATTGGTTCAAAAGACAGTCTCGCCGACTTCGCAAGAAGTCCATTGACTCCCAATGGATTCTTGAAAATGAAAAGCGCCTGAAGATTAAAGAACTGGGTTACGGAGGGTGTGGCAAGACCCAGCTCTGGAATCTTCCAGGCCATGACGGACCAGTGGTCCTCAAAAACATCTTTGACCCCAATACCCGAGAAAGGGATTGTCTCCGCGAGGCCCAGATCTTGGACACACTCAACGACGCAGGTGGAGTTCCCAGACTTCTGGGTCTGTCTCCTGAGATAGGATGTTACTTCATGTCTTTTTTGGGGTTGGAAGATTTAGAAACTCTCAGCCACAACCAAGAGACAGGCGGGGAAAAATTAGACGATTTGTTTTGGCTAAAAGCCATCGAAAGCGTCATCAAGAACATGACTAGCATCCATAAAATGGTATTGTTCATCTCGACCTTAAACAAAACAATGTGATGGTCGACAGAACTGACCCTAAATCTCCTAAAACCTCAATCATTGACTTCGGAATGTCAGTCCGCCCAGGCCAGCCTTGGGTTTATGGCGACTACGAAAAGAACCACGTCGACAAGTTTTTGTAGTTTAATCCCTGGAACAGTTATGAAGCTGCTATGGGCCAGCCTGTCACAACAAAAAGTGATGTGGTGGGAGTCGCTCTGCTCATCAAACAGGTTATTTCAATAATGGATCGTCAGCCCCACCAGTTGATAACTCTGGCCCTGAAGGGCCTCAGCAGGGACCCAAAGGAGAGACCTAACCTCAAGACCTACCTCCAAACAACACAAAAAATCATTAACCTCTTCACTGCAAAATTTGGTTGAGCTTTTTAACTACAGCTTCTGATAAAAAGAAAAAAAAGGATAAAATCATACAAAAAGGATTTCTTTTATTTTTTTTATTTTTTATTCTTATATATTAAAAAAAAAAAAGGAACCTGAAGAGCAGCCACCTCCACGTGGTAAGTTCTGGGTACCTTGTGTGACTGTGGGTACTTGCACACTCATGTGTGACTGTTGCTACATGAGCAGTTATGTGTGAGTGTAGAATACATTATCAGTTACACAAAGTAGCTGAGAGCTGCTCACACTATATATATTGTCTTGATCTGGAGAATATGTTGTTTAGATAGACAATGTATTCTCTCTTTCTGGACAATGTATTAATACATTGTTTATGTATAATTTCTTTTGTACAAGCTAATATTCTTTTGTAGTGAGTAATGCATTTTAAAATAGAAAGTCACAATACCGTGGAAAGAACAATTCATCAAACTCCTTCACTTTGGAGAGGATCATTATGAAAAGACTGAAATTTCTGCTCTTCGCTGCTTCTCTCACCTTCACTATTCCATTTCGATTTCATAAACTATGCTTTACTTTCTTTCATCCTAAACGAACTTCCTTTTTTCCCAAACCCCCTTGTGCGAAACATTGGTAGAGGTGGCTATGATTACATGTTTAACATTGGTAGAGGTGGCTATGATTACATGTTTAACATTGGTAGAGGTGGCTATGATTACATGTTTAATATTGGTAGAGGTGGCTATGATTACATGTTTAACCTTTGGGGGTCGACAGGCCTTCTCAGGAAAGTGTTCCTGGGGTCGAAAATTTTGGAAAAAAAATTTAATTTTTCTTATGAAATGATAGAGAATCGTTTTCCGATCATAACGCCACCAAAATTATGAAATTTGATCGAAAACTAACGGAATTATGCTTTTGAAGTTAGCGGTAGCCATGACACTTACGCATCAGCGATTTTGCCCACTTTGGCCCTATTTTCGACAAATTCCAATGTTTCAGTCTCCTAAAATTATAGCTATTTCGCTAAAACTACATTTCTTCTATCGATTGAGTACAAAAACCGCCTATTTACCAATTTCATCTACCCAAAATAGTGGTCGAAATGGCAATTTTCCAATTTCACACAAATTTCAACGATGCCAATTTCAAAATAGGGTCCAGAGTAAACAAGGCAGACATTCCTGGCACTAAAATAACATGTTCTTTGTTCATTAGTCACGTCTCCAGGCCCCTGTTCCATTACTTTTGCTTTTCTTTTTGAATTTTATTCTCAAAAAATAGAAGATTTACTGTTATGTATACAACTGCATCATTGTAAAAATGGTATAAATAATATCAGAGCACTTGTGCATGAATATAAGACTCGCCAGTTGATGTGTATTGAGGCATGGGTGTGATTTGTTTACTCTTGAACATCGTCAAAATCTAACATTTTTGCTACTTTGAGCTCAATTTCAAGGTACTTGTCACTGTCATACCAATCAAAATCATCTCTATTTCTGTAATATATCTTCCATTCTATCAAATGAGACCAAGAAAACGAGAATACATCAATAAATACCATACGAAAATCGACTGCAAAGTCGCTGTTTTAATCGAAAACGGTCAGAGTTTTTTCTCTCATTATGAGTGTGTACTGCAGGATTTTTATACTGCGCACACTGACACACAGACCCATTCTTTCATATGTATGCCTACCAGACGTTTCTGCTTAAATTGAGGCGCTAGAATTTGGGCGTACTAGTACGGCACCAACCCCTGCTCGTAAACGTACTATACGGCACCGACCCCGAAAGGGTTAATATTGGTAGAGGTGGCTATGATTACATTTTTAACATTGGTAGAGGTGGCTATGATTACATGTTTAACATTATCTTGTGGATGTTGTGAAGCTCTCCATTCATAATGGACGATCCCTCACAGATGTTATAGATCTCGTAAAAATATAACATTGTCTCTCCAAGATAGCATTATAATTTTTTTATAGCTGTTCTCTGTTTGTTAAGAAATCCTTAACTACAGTACAGATGTAGTTAAAATAAAGTAATAGATTAGTATAAGGGATCAGAGAGGATAAATGAGCAGAGATGATATGGAATAAAATAATAAATGGAATCACACCTAGGGAATCAGTATAAAGAATCACAGAGTATAGGAGGGATTGAGAATAATGTAAGGTATTAGAAAGAATAAGGGATCAAATAGTATAGGGAATAAGCTCAGGAAAAGGTGATCTAGGTCCCTTAGGGGAAGTTATCTTCAAGATGAGTGGTTGTGGTGGTGAAGGTGGTGGTGCAGAATATTTAGTTAATTACTTTACCCAAGTTTTCTCATTTAGGGCATCAACCAAGAATTGACCAAGGCTTCGAACTCTCAGATTATCTTAATCGCTTTACAAGTTCCCCAGACACTATGTATTCCTTGATGAACTATATTCCTTTATCAAGTCTTGTAGAATAAGAGTCACCATACCATGGTTGAAACATTTCATAAATAACCCACAAATTGGAGAAGAATGGTCCACAACTGATTGTTATCAAGTCGCGAGTGAGAGAAAAGTGGGGAGAAAGTTGAAGTCAAGAACCGTAGAAAGCCTAAAGTCAGTAGGTGGTGAAAGCCTGTTGTAAATCAAGAGATAGAAGAAATCTGAAGCCAGAAGGAGCAGAAAGCTGAGATCGGGTAAAGTCATGTACGTTCAGAAGATTAGAGTTTCTGTCACTGTGCTGGGGAAGACGAGCATCTACTGGAGCTCAATCATGTTATCAGTGTATTAACACACATAACAGTGTTGTGTATACGAGTCGATTCAACAACACGGTGCCTCTGAAGACTAGAAGAGCAATAGATAGTTTGTGTAGAGGATCGGCTAACTGGATTTCGACATTTTCTAATATGGCAGAAAAGAATCTTGTTACTCTCAGGAAGACGAGTACTCCTTTTGTGTTCTTTAACCCTTTGGGGGTACAAGGACCCTCTCCGAAACTCGTTCTCAGGGTCCAAGAATTTATAAAAAAAAAAAAAATATCTTATGAAATGATAGAGAATCATTTTCCGATCATAACGTCACAAAAATTATGAAATTTGATCGAAAACTAACGGAATTATACTTCTGCGAAGTTAGCAGTATCGATGACATTTACGCATCGGCGATTTTGCCCACTTTGAGCCCTATTTTTGGCAAATTCCAATGTTTCAGTCTACTAAAATTATAGCTATTTCGCTAGAACTCCATTTCTTCTATCGATTGAGTACAAGAAACTGCATATTTACCAATTTCAAATACCCAAAATAGTGGTCAGAAAATTGCAATTTGGCCAATTTCACACAAATTTCAAACGATGCCAATTTCAAAATAGGGTCCAGAATAAACAAGGCAGACATTCCTGGCACTAAAATAACATCTCTGTTCATTAGTCACGTCTCCAGGCCCCTCTTACATTACTTTTGCGTTCTATTCTGAATTTTTATTCTCACAAAAAATAGAAGATTTACGGTTATGTATACAACTGTATCATTGTAAAAATGGTATAAATAATATCAGCGCAATTGTGCAACAATATTAGACTCGCCAGTTGATGTGTATTGGACGCATGGTGTGATTTGTTTACTCTTGAACATCGGACAAAATCAAACATTTTCGCTACTTTGCGCTCAGTTTCAAGGTACATACTTGTCATTGTGAAACCAATCAAAATTATCTCTATTTCTGTAATATGTCATCTATTCTATAAAATGAGACTAAGTAAATGAGAATACAAGCATAAATACCATACGAAAATAGACTGCAAAGTCGCTGTTTTAAACCAAAAACTCGGTCAGAGTTTTTTTTCCTCATTATGCACTGTGTGGTGCAGGAATTTTTTTATATTGCGCACACTGACCGCACAGACCCATTCTATCACAACTAGGCCTAACAGCCTGTTTCTGCTTGATTTGAGGGTGCTAGAATTTAGGCGTACTAGTACGACAATAACCCTGGGGCATAAGCCGTACTAGTACGACCGAAACCCCAAAAGGGTTAATTAAGTCGTTCAGAAAAGAAGCTGCTGGTTTCACCCACATATTACAGAGAATAACAGGAGCATGAAATGAGGTAAAAGCATATTCCTTGAATTTATACAATTATATTCCCTTTTCTCCTTCCATAACTGATCCTTCAACACAGCTCTAACTCTATCAGATACTCCTGACCTAATCCTATTTATTTCTCCCCACTGAAATTCCCCTACCCCCTTCAGCTTTGTTTCACTTAGAGCCACGACATCCAACTTTTCATTCATAACACTGGCAATCGTCTCTTTCTTATCATCTGCACTACGTCCACGCACATTCAAATTTCCCAGTTTTATATAAAAAAATTTTCCATTTTTAGTAATTTATTCAGGAGAAGGGGGTTACTAGCCCATTGTTCCCGGTATTTTAGTCGTCTCTTACTACACGCATGGCTTATGTAGGAAAGATTCTTTTCTACTTCATGGAGATGAAAGAAAATAAATAAGAACAAGAACTAATTAGAAAATAAAAGAAAATTCTGATGGGTGTACAGTGGTACCCCGACTTACGATATTAATCCGTCAGAGAGGGCATATTTTAAAGCGAAACAATCGTTAAACGAATCAATTTTCCCCATAAGAAATAATGGAAATAAATTTAATCCGTCCAAGACTTCCAAAAGTAGTTAAATAAATATTTTTTAGAACTTTTGGACATTAAATAATAAATAATTGAATAAAGAATACATAAATACACATGCAAATATTGTACAATAACATGTCACTTACATTTATTGAAGAGTTGTTGATGTGTGGAGGACGGGAGGAGGGAAGAAGGTGGAGTAGTATGCTAGTGTTTGGAAGGGGAATCCCCTTCCATTAACACTGCAGGTACCAAGTTCTTTTCTGGGGTTACTGGCCTTTTTCTTTGAATGCTACACTCCCTGCATGAATGCTACACTCCCTGCATGAATGCTACACTCCCTGCATGCCTACTACACTCCCTGCATCCTTGCTACACTCCCTGCATCCTTGCTACACTCCCTGCATAAATGCTACACTCTCTGCATAAATGCTTCACTCCCTGCACATTCTTTACCACAGGCTTAGCACTAGGATCTTTCCTTGGACCCATGGTAGCTTATTTAGCAGTTGCAAGCACTAAAAACAGTGGAATAATGACAATATACTGGTATGAATGCGTGGGTGTGGGTGGGTGGTCGCTCCGCTTGTAAACAATAGCACTGACGCTCCCTGGAGTGCGCGTCAGCTGGGCGCCAGCGGACAGGTCCGGACGAATGTCGGTAAACGAAGCAAACATCGTAAGTCACAAACAAATTTCTTACGTTATAAATATCGGTTATCGAAAATAACGTAAGATGATAACATCGTAAGTCGGGGTTCCACTGTATATACATATACGTGTACATGTATATGTAGAGTGCCTAAGTATAAGTAGAAGTAGCAAGACGTACCTGTTTTTTTGCATGTTTATGAGACAGAAAGAAAAGGCACCAGTCATCCTACCATTTTGTACAACAATTACCGTTTTCCGTTTCACACGCACTTGGCAGGACGGTAGTACCTCCCTGGGTGGTTGCTGTCTACCAACCTCTCGGTCCACAGCAGGATTCAAAGCTGCACACTCTGTATCAAAGTACACAGTACTTTCGCCACTCAACCAGATCCCAGATAAGTATGGGCGCCTAGCCGAAGCTAGACGGTCAGTCCTCATACCCTGGGACATCAGGCTAGTGGAAAGTTACAGTGGACCCTAGGTTAACGAAAGGTCTAGTTAACGAAAAAATCGGTTACCGAAAGTTTTCGCAATCAGATAGCAAAAAAAGCTCGGTTAGCGAAACGTATTAGATGTGTCCGCCTGCTCCGCACCTGGCCTGCGCAAAACGCCACTGTAGCATTGTTTACCATTGAGAGAACATTACCCAGTTCATCAATACATTCACAATACATTTGGTGTCTTTTTTGGTGGTTTAGTGATTGTCACTGTGAAATAAGTCACCATGGGTCCAAAGAGGCTTCCTAGTGGCACCCCAGTGGTAAAGAGAGTGAGGAACACCATCGAACTGAAGAAAGAGATAAAAGAAAAATATGAGTGGAGTACGTCTGAGTGATCTTGCAAGGATGTACAAGAAAAGTGCATCTACTATCGGCACTATCCTGGCAAAGAGAAATGAGATCAAGGAAGCTAATGTTGCAAAAGAGGTTAATTTGTTAACGAAACAAAGATCGAAAACAGTGGATGAGGTTGAGAAGTTACTGATGGTGTGGATCAAAGAAAAACAGAGAGCGGGTGATAGTATTTCCATGGCGATAATTTGTGAAAAGGCAAGGAAGTTGCAAGCAGATCTTGTCAAGACAATGCCTGGAACCAGTGGTGATGTGAGTGATTTTAAAGCCAGGAAAGGCTGGTTTGAGAGGTTTAAGAAATGTAGTGGCATACACAGTGTTGTGAGGCATGGTGAGGCATTATTATTATTATAATCAAATAGAAGCGCTAAACCACAGGGGTTATACATGGTGAGGCAGCCAGCTCAAACAAACGTGCAGCTGAAAAATTTGTGAGTGAATTTAAGGGGTTCGTAGAGGCTGAAGAATTCCTCCCCCAACAAGTGTTTAATTGTGATGAAACAGGCCTGTTTTGGAAGAAAATGCCCAACAGGACCTTCATTACTCAGGAGGAAAAGGCACAGCCACGACACAAGCCTATGAAAGACTCATCAAATGGCTCTTTAGCACTGCAGAACAGGGTTTTCACCCTGACAAGTGCAACCTGACTCCTGATTTGAAGAGAAAATATTTGTAAAGTGCAACCAGTAAAGCTTTGGGCAATCTAATTGAATAATTTAACAGAAAATATAGTGTATATATCTTCTGCACAATTGAAAACAATGAGTTTATTCTGATAAAACCCGAGACTCCCAAACCACATAAAAATACAATGGTGTACAGTATACACTCAGTGGCTACTTTATTAGGAACACCCTTCTAATACTGGGTAGGCTCCCACCCTTTGCCCCCAAGAACAGCCTGAATTCTTCATGGCATGGATTCAACAAGGTGCCAGAATCATTTCTTAGAGATCTTGGACCACATTGGCATAATAGCAACATGCAGTTGCTGCAGATTTGTCGCTTGCACATTCATGCTGAAAATCTCCCATTCCATCACATCCCAAAGGTTGACACCAAATTCTGACTCTGCCATCTCCACGTCACAGCAGATATCGAGATTCGTCAGACCAGATGATGTTTTCCAATCTTCAACTATCCAGTTTTAGTGAGCCTGTGCCCACTATTGCCTCATTATCCTGTTTTTAGCTGACAGGAGTGGAACTCAGTGTGGTGTTCTGTAGCGCTACAGGTTACAATACCTGTATTTTCAGTGTTCAGTTGTCTTCTATAACAGCAGACCAAGTCCTCTACAGTGGACCCTTGGTTTTCATGACTAATCCGTTCCAGAGAGTCTGCCGAAAACCAAAAAGATCTTCTCCATAAGAAATAACGTAAATCCAATTAATTCATTCCAGACACCCAAAAGTATTAACAAAAAAATATTTTTTTTAGAGATTAAATATAGATTTACATACAGAAAACAATGACAAATAAATATAAAGCACAAATAAAATGTATAAATAATCATTTAACATCACACTTACCTTTATTGAAGACTCTTGTTGGTGTATGGCAGACGGGGAGGAGGGGAGAGGGAGGCGAGTTTATTGCTTGGAGACAGGACAAAATTCTTCAATATGACACTAATATCAACTCTACGGCTTATTTATCTATCACAATTCATCTAATATGACATAATAAACAATATTAATAACATAGAAACATGATATATACTCTAGAATAAATAAAATATGTCATTACGTATGTGGAGTGGTGGTGCTGGGTTTATAAGAGCCACTGACACCATAAGCCATATATATTAGTGGTAGTGGAGGCGGCAGCAGAGGCCATCACCACTATTCACACTGAAACAATGTACGAAATTTATAAATAAGAAATATTTACACTTACCTTGGAGATGCTGGCATTGGTTTAGGGTGGTGAAAGATAAGCAGGGTGGCGTTGTCAGTGGCCCTATATACCTCCATCTTGGAGGAGTTAGTTTCGTGCTGTCTTTTCTATCGATTAATCGCTTAACTTACTTGCTACACTGTTAATGCTACACTTTATCGCTGGCTGTTGCTACAGCCTTTATCGACTCCTGCTGCTTTAGTATTGTACATATCGTAGAATCCTTGAATAAGGCAGATTCTCCCCTCTCTTCCTCCTCCACTTTGGTACGATTTCTTTCTTGAATTCTATCACGTTTCTCACCTTCTTTACCAAAGGGCTGGCACTAGGAGCTTTTTTTGGGCCCATGGTGGCTTATTTAGCAGTCACACACAATAAACAAGCGCAAAACCAATGGATTATTATGAAATGTTTCGTATGACCTCAAAGGGTTATGTTCACTCGCCGAGAAACAATGCCAGACTGACTCTGAATGCGTCTGTGGGAGGCTTCATGTGCGCGCGGCTGGGATATGTTCCATTCAACCGCTGAAATCCAAGGGTATTCACGAAAATGAAGGCCATATTTTGACGAAAAAAGTTGCCGATAACCAAAATTCACGAAAAACCGACTCACGAAAACCAAGGGTCCACTGTACTTTGGACGACAACCGGACAATCATGAAATATTAATTTCATAATTTGGGAGATGCGGGCAATCGGCATTATCATACACCCCTTCACCCTTATTAGTTCACTAATGAGAGGTTTCACTGTACAGTAAAAAATATGGAGGACTGTGGGTTAACCTTTAAACTCTCCACACCCCTCAAATTCAAAGCCTCTTCTGTATCCACAAGCTTGAAAAAAATAAGAAAATAATTTTATCTTCTAAATGGTAAAGAATTTTTTTTTTCTCATGGTAATGACATCCAAAATCATGCAGGCATAAAGGTGGAGGTTAGGAGCACTTCATGCAACACTGATGTTGCCCAACTTGAGGCTTACAGTGGAACCTCTGTTTTCGTTTGCCCTGGTTTTCATCGAATTTGGTTTTCGACAACTTTTTTCGTCAAAATTTTGTCCCAGTTTTCGTTCATCACCTCGGTTTTTGTCGGTTTGCCGTACCGAACGTGTCCACCTGTCCGCGCCCACACAAAGCATCCCACGCGTTCTGAGTAAGTCTGGCTTTGTTTCTCATCGAGTGAGCATTACCCTGCGAGTTCATCCGAAACATTTCGTAATAATCCATTGTTTTTGTGCTTATTTATTGAGTGCGACTGCTAAATAAGCTACCATGGGGTCAAAGAAAGTTCCAAGTGCCAGCCCTTTGATAAAGAAGGCGAGAACCATGATAGAATTGTGTCTTTGGGGAAGTCCACAGGGTTGGATGAGAGTGGCCAGGATGTGGAAGAGTTGGTGGACGACCAAAGGGAAGAGCTAACCACTGAAGAGCTGCAACACCTTCAACTAGAACAGCAACAGATCGCAGTTGAGCCAAGATCAAAATACAGTGGACGCCCGGTTATCGGCCATAATTCGTTCCAGAATCCTGTTCGAGTGCCGTTACCGAACAAATTTGTTCCCATAAGGAATAATGTAAATTAGATTAAAACGTTTAGACCCCCAAAAATACACTTACAAAAGCACTTACAAAAATACACTTACATAATTGTTCGAGTTGGGAGCAGTACGAAATCCGGGGGTCAACTGTATACAGTGGACCCTCGGTTTTCGTTGAAAATTCTTTCCAGAATGCTGTTTGAGTGCCGTTACCAAACGAATTTGTTCCCATAAGAACAAATGTAAATTAGATTAGTCGTTTCAGACCCCCAAAATTACGCTTACAAAAGCACTTACGAAAATACACTTACATAATTGTTCTTGTTTGGAGGTGCACGAAAACCGAGGGTCCACTGTATTAACCACGGTACAGGCGGGGATTGAACTTGCGGTGAGTGAGTTTTAAAACTCCAGACCGACACGTTAGCCACTGCGAGTTCAATCCCTGCCCAAACCATGGTCTGTTTGCAATTGTGTCATTATGATTTTTGAGTCATCAAAATATATTGTCAGGTTGCATATTTGAAGTCATGAAATATAGTGCATACTAGAATGTCAGACACAGCAATCACCTGAGTACTAGTACATTGGTCACAGTTAAAAGGTTAAACTGACCAAAAACTTGATATCACTAACATGCCCTTCTGGTCTATTATTAGCACCAGGAAACTGCCAACAAAACCATGAGAACCACCCTAAAACATACCTAAAAGTCTCCATTTTAACCCAAACAGTTCCTATCGTGCACTGTGTAAGAAAGGATTCCTTTTCATACTGACCCATTTTCCCACGTCTAAGCCAAAATTTGCATTCACAAGTAAATTTGAGGGCGCTATGCATTAGATGAATGAGTATGATACGTGAGTGACAGCTTAAAGGCTAAAGAAAAGTACAGTGGACCCCCGAGTAACGTAAAAACTTCATTCCAGGAGCCTGCTCAAGTGCCATTACCGAACGAATTTACTCCCTTAAGGAATAATGTCACGTAGGTTAGTCTATTTCAGACCCCCAAAAATACACTTCCACAAGCACTTTACAATATTAGTAAAATGCTTAAGTAATTTGTACGATTTCCGGGGTGTATACTAGCATCTTGCGTAGGGTCCACTGTACAGTGGACCCCTCGGTTTTGATCGTCTGAAAATTCATTCCAAAATGCTGTTTGAGTGCCATTACTGAACAAATTTGTTCCCATAAGGACAAATGTAAATTAGATTAGTTGTTTCAGAACCCCAAACATACACTTACAAAAGCTCTTAAAAAAATACACTTACATAATTGTTCGAGTTTGGAGGTGAACGAAAACCGAGGGTCCACTGTAATCTGTTGCCATGATACACCCGTGATATACTGCATACCTGTGACCAGTTTCAAGAGTCTTCCTACTACACAGCTCAACCTGGGCCAGGTTTTCTGGTGCTTGCTTGGTCAACTAGGCTGTTACTATTGGAATTCTGTTGTGTTGACAGCTATGAACCAAAATCCTCTAGCTGTAATATGAAGCAGCTATTCATAAAGTATGACTAATCTTTCTAGCTGTTTGTATGGCAGATTCCATAGCCTATTCAGATAGTATACAGTGGACCCCCGAGTTTTGGTCACCTCGGAAATTGTACAATTATGTAAGTGTAATATTGTAAGTGCTTTTGTAAGTGTATTTTTGGGGGTCTGAAATGGACTAACCTACTTGACATTATTCCTTAAGGGAGTAAATTCGTTCAGTAATGGTGCTTGAGCAGCCTTCTGGAATGAATTATGACCGAAACTCAGGGGTCCACTGTATACGTACTGTACTATTCCATATGAATAACTTTGTAGGTTAATCACGTATCACAGTTAATATTTTCCAGCTTCAACAGTGAATAAAAATATAGTATAATAGTCTGGAATCTATTTTAGGTCATGAATCTCCTTTCAAGTTACAGAAAACATTGTATTATTTTCACGATTATCATTATTATAATCACGGAATGGGAGTAAGGAGGTTTGATTCAAGGAAGGAAAGGGGTACTTCCAATTCCCTAAATTAAGTGCCTATCACCAGCATCAAAACAAATAGTGGCCATTTATTGGAAAGAAAGTATACCCATCCTGTAGCTTGGTTGGCAACACGCTCACCTCACAATGAGTGCCAGTGGTTCAATCCCCAGCATGGGTGGAAACGTTGGACATGTTTCCTTACACCTGCTTTCCCTATTCATCTAGCATTAAGTAGGTACCCGGGTGTTAGTCAACTGGTGTGGGCTGCATCCTGGAGGCCAAGATTGAAGGATCACAAAGGAAATAAGTGACAGTTCTCAATGACACCATGATTTTCTTGGGTTATCCTGGGTGGCTAACCCTTCCTTGGGTTAAAAATTTAAACAAGTGAATTTCAATTTGTTGTCTTTGTAGGCCTATGCATTTACCCCCATCTTATCATTTAATATTCTTACTTTTATGATGATATGGCTCCAATTTTTTTGTTTTCAAACAATATGTAGTAGGGCTTATCTGTGCTGCACATGAGTTTGTTGTGTATCATCCAAGTAAATCCAAGTAAACATTTTTTCAAGTTTTTTATTTACAATTATGCTAAGGGCAACCAGATCTGCAATTTAAATAACAAATGTGGTACAGTATCATCTGGGAAAAAAAAAAAAAAAAAATGGAGCTGTTGTGAATGCACATAGTAGGTCAACTGAGGTACCCCAATGTTAAGGGCTAAAATAGTTGGTGCCATGACTTTCACAGTTACAGCTTGGTATCTGTCAACAAGGTAAGATGTATAGTGTATATGGTCTTTGATCCCATAGTACTGATACTGTATTATGGTCAACTCTATCAAAAATTTTTATAGATCAATACAGACCTAATAGATTTTTTTTTCTAAAGATTGGGTTGGACACTTATTATTGTATGGTTTGTACTTATTTTTGGTATACAGTGGACCCCCGAGTAACGAACACCCTGGAAATTGTACAATTATGTAAGTATAATATTGTAAGTGCTTGTGGAAGTGTATTTTTGGGGGTCTGAAATAGACTAACCTACGTGACATTATTCCTTAAGGGAGTAAATTCGTTCGGTAATGGCACTTGAGCAGGGCTGTGGGATGAAGTTTTTACGTTACTCGGGGGTCCACTGTACTACTATACAACCAAACTTTAACAAGTACAGAATATTTTTTTTTTTTAGCTATGAATGCATATACTATACAGCACTGACTTACAGTAGTAAACTGAAAATCTGCTTTTAGCTTTTTAATTCTTTTTGGTCACCACTTTTATGGCTTGTTGAAGTATGCATGAAAAATTTTTCACTTTAAGAGAGCTACTGAAACGTGCAGCAATTAGCGGCGATAGTAGCAAACATTTGTGTATTACATAATTCCGGTTCTCTATACAGTACAGGTTTCTCTCATATTATGTGAATTCACTATTATGTAACGTCCTATTTCTATCAGTAGCTTCCAATGTGCAATATACATTTGCCATAAACAATCAATGTGCCTCGTAAAGCATACTGAAGATTTGTTATTATGCTGAAATAAGTAATGATGGCTTGACTGAGCTTAGTATATGTTTAGACTGGGTCTGGACCACATCAACTGGCTACATAAAGTGCTGAATATTATAATTCCAAAAAAATTTACGCCCACTTGGGGTCAAGCTGACAGGGTGATAATTCAAAGTTGAAGACTTATCTCTAGTTTTGTGCTTAGGTACAGTATCACAAACATCTCCATTGCAATACCTGTTGAAAAAAAAAATATTCAAGACACTAGCTAATGGTTATTACATTCCTTTTCACATTTTTTTTGAACCCTTGAGAAAAATTCATCTGGGTCTATGGACAAAAAATAAGCTTAATTCAGGTAAAATTTACAAAGAAAATTAATTTTTCAACTGTTCCTCCAGCTAAGTTATATACCGTACTTTATTTACTAATGTAAGCAGGATTTTCAACATACAGTTCATACACCACTATACAAAAATAACCCGCACATAGGACAGAGGAGCTTACGACGTTTCGGTCCGACTTGGACCATTTACAAAGTCACAGTATTGTGCCTTTTTGTTATTCATACACCACTATTACAACTCAGCACAACCCCAACCATCACCTAACAACTCCCATCATGACCCAACACAACCCACCAACCACAGCCTAAAATAACCACCCAACACAACCCACCAACCACAGCCTAAAATATCCACCCAACACAACCCAACAACCCTCCCCACTAGATCCATCATGACACAACCACCCCCACAACTTCCCAACAAAACTCCCATGATGCAGCAAAACTCACAACCATGCCAATAAAACAAAAAACAAAAAAAAACAAAAAAAAGCCAACACAACCACCAATTACCACCCAACAACCTTGATCACTAACCAACACGACCAAATACTTTGAATATTGCATAATTTTGGTATTCTTATGCTTATGTACCTTGCTAGGAACACTTTGGTCATTCTCACTGAATCAATTCTACTGTGAATATCATTATTGTCTTGTATACATACATGCAAAATACTATCTCATCACATTCTGTAGCAATACAGGTGACTAGTTTCACTTTTATTGTAATTTTTATTAGTGATAAAAGTTTTTATTCAATAAAGATTCCCATATGTTGCATAAGTGTCTCAATCTTCAATTTTTATTAAATTTATTTTGAATTAAGGGAATAATATAATAGAGTATAATATAATATACGTACGTATATTGTATTATACTCTAAGTTTTCTTATTCCCACGTAACTAATGATTTTATCTGCTTTATCTACATTTGTTTAATAGTCAAGTAATTCATTTTATTGTGAAAATCATGTCTTATATACATATATGTATAATACTATAGTCCTTCTAGACGTATGTTAGGTTTAATTATGTCCGAAATGTTCTGCATAATTAAGGAGCTTTCCATGTGAGAGATGTAATGTAATCCAACTTTGTACAAATGATGTATCATGTAGAAATAAATTGACTGATTGAATCACCTTATGAAATCCCAAAACTGCCCCACGACTACCCAAAGCAAACACACTACCAAATCCAACCCTCCCATAGTGACCCAACACAACCATCACCAATACTCAACACAAGTTTTCCTAATAATGATCCAACAACTCTCACTAGACAACACAACCTACCTCTATGACCCAACACAATATTCCCAGCATGACTCAACACAACCCTTCACCACAAACCAACAACCTCCACCACCATGCCCCAACACAACTACTGAAATAACACCCCCGCAACCCAATACAGCCCCCTCACCAATACTCAATTTAACTACCACAATTCAACATAAATGGCATGACCCAACACAATCCCATGACAAAAAACAGCAACACACACAGCCCCTAACAATCCAGCATGACCACAATGACCCTGAACCTAAGTACAGTGGTACCGTTACGAATTTCATTCCAGAATGCTGTTCAGCCATTACCAAACAATTATCTCCAAGAAATGTGTATGACAGTCTAGCCCAAAATTACACTACAAAGCATTTAAATAAACTTACATAGGGAGTTGACCATAACGTACCTGTACTACAGTAAACACAACCATCATAACCCAACATTACAACCCAATACAGCTTACACATCACAGCACAACCCCACAAGTTGAAAAAAAAGACATGCAATATCAGAATATTTTAATGAGAAAACGTTTCTGCCAAGAATGGCTTCGGTCCTGAAGAAGGGAAGATTTTCTGCATTAAAATATCCTTAACTGCACATGAGTCTTATTTCACATTTGTCAGTATGTCATACCATATCTTACCCACAACCTCCACAAATTCACCACGACCCAATAACCCCCCCCATCACAAGCCCACCAACAACCAATACAACCCCAAGTCCATCAAGAATCAACACAACCCCAAGCCCACCATGACCCAGTAACACCCACAAGCTCACCACGCCCCAAAACGACCACAAACTCTCTATGACCCAACACAACCATCACAAGTCCATCACAACCCAACAATCCCCACCATGGCTGAACACAACCCTACACTAAGTCCACCATGATCCAATAAATCTCATAATCATGACCAACAACCCCAAATCACAACCCAACACCAGGGCCCAACAACCTATCACCAGGACCTATTACATCCCCCAACATGAACCAACAGCCCTCCACAATGACCTCGACTTCCTACCGCTACTCAACACTGCCACCACTATTACAATAAAACCACCAGAAACCCACCATAACCCAGGGCAAACACCCAATGACAACAATAACCCTACCACAACCCAAGATCACCACCATGACCCAACAAAACCCCACAAGCTGACTACGAACCAACAAAACCTCCTACAAACTTACCATAACCCAACAAAATCCCCACAAGCCCACCGTGATCCAACACAAACCCTTACAAGTGTATCAGAACCCAACAACTCCCACAAGCCCACCATGACGTAACAAAACTACCACATCAAAATACAACACCACCATGACCCAATACAAGTCCTGTGGCTTGGTTGGCTATGCACTCACCTTACACAATGAGTGTCTGTGATTCAATCACCGGCATGGGTGGAAATGTTGGGCATATTTGCTTACACCCGCTGTCCCTGTTCACCTAGCAGTATGTAGGTATCTGGATGTTAGTCAACTGCTGTGGGTTGCATTCTGGGGGACAAAACTGAAGGACCCCAATGGAAATAAAGACAATTCTCAATAACATACATACTTTCTTGGATTATCCTAGGTGGCTAACCCTCTGGATTAAAAATCCGAACAAATCTTATCTAATCTTAGCCCCCAGAAGTTCACCATGACCAGAAAGAATTCTCACACACCACCCGCGACCCAACAACCTCCCCCCCTCCTTGAAACCTCACAATCCCCCCACACACAAACAGCTCCCCAAGAACCAACTCAACCCTACCCCTGTACAAGCCCACCACCACTACCACCGTCTAAACTCAAACCTCACAAGAGAATTAAGACCCAAAAGAACCACCAAAAGCTAACCACAACCCAACATAATGCCCCACTACGACAATTCCACCACAATCAACCAACCCCACCCGACCCACAGCCACCCACATTTGTTGTCATGGTGGGCAGCTGACAAGGGATGTCATGCCTCACCCTACACACACACACACACACTTCAACAGAATCGTCCACTGGTTACGCCTGACAAGATCCTGCTGACATCATGAAAACTCATGTAATGGTGGGAACTTGATCTGTTAATGGTGGGAAATTGATCTGTTAATGGTGGAGAAACGTGATGGAGGAAGGTGGAGAGGGAGGGTGAGGGAGGAGTCTCCCTCACACCATTTGCACCACGTTCCTTTGCTCCTTCCTGTTGGACGATCTACTCGGCGGTGCCGCTTCCTTCCTTACAAAGACCAAGGGGGAAATAAAAATGTCTCACCTTCAGTGCATTGAGGTCGATGTCATCCAAGCTACAGTTCACAGACTGAGCCATTTTGACGGGGAGACAAAACTTAAAAAAATGCTCTTAAACTCGAGATGCTTTTTCTACGTAACTGGCATCTCTACACACAATTTACACTTCCCTTCATCACTGGTCACACACTAAGCACCCTTTATCACTTTGCAACGAGTAGAAATATTGGACCAAGAGCCCACCTCTCACTCCCAGCACAAATGGCGATCTGTGGAGGTCTGCCTCGCACACCTCGCCAGCCCTCACTACTACCATCAAGGATATAATTGCGGATTTTTACTCTCGCTCTTGCTCATATAGCAAGCTGATGCAAACATTTATACTTTAAATTAAAAGAAAAATCATTTCTATACATGACTGCTGCGCAAAAATGTCTGAATTGAGGTTGGTTGATGAATGCTGATGAAGTTTTATCCACGTACAACTCTTCAGTTTTGCCTCATCTGGCGAACTGAAACAGGACAGCCAACCTTACACTGATGAAGTCACACACCACTTTGTGTTCATTATATTGTATTATTACACCTTAAATTATACACCAAAAATACGTATTCGTCATTAATTATAATAATTTTAATTAATTATATATATTTATTGATAAATAGAGCGATGACAGGAGCACATGTGTTGGCAGGTCTGTAGGGTGCGGTGTGGAGACAATTTACAAGAAAGATAAAAACCAAGATAGTACTTTTATAACAAAGGTAAAGCAGACACTGAGGGCATAACCGAGGTGGTGGAGGCATACGATGTGAATGTAAGAGAGAGTTAGTGGTGTAGGAGGAGAGTCAGTGGGTTGCTTCACATTAACACCACTAACCTACCGTCATCCACACTTGTAACTTCTCACACAACGCAAAAAATAAAGTTAATTTAGGTTTCACACGCTTACAGTTTTCCAGTGGTTTTTAAAGCACACAGGTGTCAGATACACACACACACGCACATATATCTATGTAGTGTATTATGTAGCTTTAATCTAGAACAATTCAATAAAGTCTGACATTTTCAGTAAGTTTTATTGAGGCACTAAGTTCTTTTACAATGTTATAGTAAGTGATACAAATTTTAACATACGATAACCCAGTAACGTTAAACAGTGTGACTTATTTGCATTGTACCCTTGTGTATTTAATAGTAACAATTTTAATATGTACAATACATATTAATAAATCAACTCTGAGGTGATTATATCGGATTAAAAAAAACAATGACTATTTTATCAAAGCAAGAAATCTATTTCTTCTCTTTCTGCATCTTCATATATTAGATATTTTTCAGTTTTATTCTTAGTAAGTTTATTTAGACATAGGTACACATAAGTACAATTATCATATAGTGTAATTTACCTAGGATAACCGAAAAAAAAGTCAAACAAGATGACTTATTTTCATTGACATTATCGGGTAACTCCCAGACCTTTATTGCAATATAACTAAAGTTGTTTAAGGTCACCTACTCTGGGTACTACAATATTGGCTTCTCTTGCCCTGGTACAATATTAATTTTGGTTCCTAACAACCATTTTCCAGAAAGGTATTCTGGAAAATGATTGTTAGTAATTTTGTATACAATATATGGTTTACCTGGAGGTTGTTCCTGGGGTCAACTCCCCAACATCCTAGTCCATGACCAGTCCTCGCAGGGGATCAGAGATGGATCAACCAGGCTGTTACTGCTGGCAGCATGCAATCCAACGTATGAACCACAGCTCTGCTTGTCAGGTACTGACTTTAGGTGTCTGTCCAGTTCCCTCCTGAAGACAGCCAGGGGTCTATTGGTAATCCCCCTTTACGGTACCCCGTGGCTTTACACGGCAAGGGTCTGTGTTCGATTCCCAGCGCGGGTAGAAACATTGGGCGTGTTTCTTTACATCGGTTGTCTATGTTCACCCATCAGTAAAATGGGTAACTAGGAGTTAGCTGACTGGTGTGGGTTGTATCTGGGACAAGGACCTAATTTGCTCGAAATGCTCTGCATAATAAGGGGCTTTCTATATAGTAGTATGTCATTGATGTCAGCTAGGCCTGTATACCATGTACAGTGGAACCCCGACTAACGTAATTAATCCGTTCCAGGAGCTATTACTTAACATGAAAAATACGTAATTCGAAACCTTATTTTCCATAAGAAATAATGTAAATACAATTAATCCGTTCCACATAAAAATATTCACATACTAAATAATAAAAAACAGATTAATATATACGTAACATTTACTTACCTTTATTGAAGAGTTGCAGGCATCTGGAAGATAGGGAGGATGACAGGGGCAGGGTGTTAATGGTTGGAAGGGGAATCCCCCTCCAAAATGACTTCAGGTAACAAGTCCCTCTCTGGGGTTACTTCCCTTCTTTGTCTTTTAATCCCACTAGGACCAGCTTGAGAGTCACTGGATCCCTGCCTCGTGAAATAACTGTCCACAGTGAGACCAGGCCTCCCCAATAAAAACAATGGCATTTCTTGTAGGTTGACTGTTGCTGAGGGTAAAAGATATCATGGTGTGCCATATTATTCCCTTATATTTACGCTGTCCTCTTTTATGGCATACTATGTAAATTTGTTGCAGAATTTTGTGTGTTATCACAAAAATGTGCTGTTCAATTACATGTTATTCAAGGGTCTTTTGTAGTTAATTACAGATAGATATTTACATAATAGGTACAGTATATAGTATAGATAATTGTAAAATGCAGTAGGTGCATGTAAAATAAAGAAGGTACAGTGGACCCCCGAGTAACGTAAGGCTCATATATCGTAAAAATCGTGTAACGTAAGCTTTTTTCGATATTGTGTATCGTAAATGGACTTGTGTATCGTAACGTATTAGACCTGTCTGCCTGCTCCACGCCTACCCTGCGCCTGTGCAGGATGCCAGTGAAGCGTTGTTTACCATTGAGAGAACATTACCCAGCGTGCTCTTTCAAACATTCACACTACTACATTTGGTGTCTTTGTCGTATCAGTATCATATGTACACTGTTCCCACTTATACAGCTGGTCCCTTTGCGTGTGACGTCACGGTACCCGCTGACGTCAGAGGCTCAGCGCATGTGCACAGCCTCACATAGGCGGACTGCCTCACTTGTGTTAGACCTAAGAGCGAGACAGACGGTGTGGCTGGACTCTCCTTCACTTACTGTAAATATACCGTAACCATCCAACAAGGAGTATCTTTGACCTCCTATATATCTCTCTCAAGACCCACGCGACATCTTTTTTGGTGGTTTAGTGATTGTCACTGTGAAATAAGTCACCATGGGTCCAAAGAAGCTTCCTAGTGGCACCCCAGTGGTAAAGAGAGTGAGGAACACCACTCCAGATGAAGCTGCAAGAGCTTCATCTGGAACAGCAACAGACCACAGCTGAGGTTATTGCTTCACAGAAGGAGGGAGAGAGAGAGAAGGAGGTGCCTTCTTCAGTGCTTAAGGAAATTTGTTCCAAGTGGAACGATGTGCAAAGTTTTGTTGAAAAACACCACCCTGAGCAAGCTGAAATGAGCCTTCTGTGCAACCACTTCAGTGACAGAGCCATGTTGTACTTCAGGAAAGTATTAAAGAGTCGCCAGAAACAGAGGACTGTGGACAGTTATTTCACCAGGCAGGGGTCTAGTGACTCTCAAGCTGGTCCTAGTGGCATTAAAAGACCAAGAAGGGAAGTAACCCCAGAGAGGGACTTGTTACCTGAAGTCATTTTGGAGGGGGATTCCCCTTCCAACCACTAACACCCTGCTCCTGTCATCCTCCCTATCTTCCAGATGCCTGCAACTCTTCAATAAAGGTAAGTAAATGTATATACAGTGGTACCCCGGTTTACGATGGTCTCCAAACTCGCCCTTTTATGTAAGTCTATTTTTTTAAATGCTTTTGTAAGTGTATTTTTGGGGGTCTAAAAGGACTAGTCTATTTTACATTATTCCTTATGGGGATAAATTCATTTGGTAATGGCACTTGAACAGCATTCTGGAACGAAAAAATATTGTTAACCGGGGTACCACTGTATATATATTGTTTTTTATTATTTAGTATGTCAATATTTTTGGGTGGAACAGATTAATTGTATTTACATTATTTCTTATGGGAAATAAGGTTTCGAATTACGTATTTTTCGTGTTAAGTAATAGCTCCTGGAACGGATTAATTACGTTAGTCGAGGGACCACTGTACATGTATTTATGTAATTTTTTGTCTAATATGCTATTGAACTGCAGTGTGAGGAATAATGTACAATTTGCTAGATTTGTATCTCTTTCAGGCAGGGTGGATGTGTGTCAGCCATGAGGATCAACAGTAAAATCAAAATTGTTGGTGATAAAGTGATTCTTGTGCCATATAACAAATTACACGTGGAGAAGTACCACCAGTGGATGCTTTCACCTCTTCTCCAGGAGCTTACTGCCTCAGAACCACTTACCCTGGAAGAGGAGTACCAGATGCAGCAGTCTTGGTTCAATGATGATAACAAATGCACCTTCATAATACTTGACAGAGGGCTGATGACTGAGAAACATTCTGAAGTTGAAGCCATGATTGGAGACACAAATCTATTTTTAGTGGATCCTGAGGACAGATCCCTTGCAGAAGGAGAGATCATGATAGCAGAGACTGGATTTCGCAAACAGAAGCGTGGCTGGGAGGCAATGTTGCTTATGTTTCGCTATGGAGTAGAGACTCTTGGAATTAAAAGATACCAAGTTAAGATAGGATTTAGCAATACCCCAAGTATAAATATGTTTAGGAAAATGCATTTTAATGAGGTAGGGAAGTCTGATATTTTTCAGGAAGTGACATTGGAGGTACAGGCTAATGAGAAGTGGAAGGCATGGTTGTTAGAAAATGTAAAATGTTATATAACCCCATATGAAAATAATGAGTAGTTTTTTATAGCTATTGGAGATCACGAGGAGTGAGACATTTATTGTAATTTGTAAGCATAGATTCATCTACTCCATGGGAGAAGTGAAACAGAATTCTTCCTCCGGAAGCCATGCGTGTCGTAAGAGGTGACTAAAATGTCGGGAGCAAGGGGGCTAATAATCCCTTTCCATGTATATACAGTGGTACCCCGAGTTTCGTACATACGTAATTCATTCCAGAAGGCTGTTCGAGTGCCGTTACCGAACAAATTTGTTCCTCTAAGGAATAATGTAAATTAGATTAGTCCATTTCAGACCCCCAAAAATACTCTTACAAAAGCACTTAAAATAATACACTTACATAATTGTTCGAGTTGGGAGCTGTACGAAACTTGGGGTACCACTATATTACTAAATTTAAAAGGAGAAACTTTCGTTTTTCCTTTTGGGCCACCCTGACTTGGTGGAATATGGCCGGTTTGTTGAAAGAAAGCTTCATCTAGCCTATACTCTTCTCTTGTGTATCTGAAAGTTGAAGAATCATTAAATCATATGTTACATACACCAGATAATATTTTTTTCTTTCCTATTGGGAAAGATGGGAATAGTCTGTAGAATATATTCACTTCATTGATATACTACAGTGGAACCCCGGTTTTCGTCTAATCCGTTCCAGAAGGTCGGTACGAAAACTGAAGCAATATTTCCCATAAGAAATAATGTAAATCCAATTAATCCATTCCAGACACCCAAAAATATGAATTTTTTTTTTTATAGAGAATAACTATAGTTTTATATACAGAAAACAATGAAAAATAAATATAAAGCACTAATGAAATGGATAAATGAACATTTAAAATCACTTTTACCTTTATTGAAGACTCTTGTTGGCGTATGGAAGACAGCGAGGAGGGGAGAGGGAGGAGAGATTATTGTTTGGAAGGGGAATTTAATCACTACCCTGCACTATTTCTTTTGTGTGCATTGAGGTAGAGGAGGCAGGGCTTATGGAATACAGAAAGGTATTTCTGGAATCACACAGTAACCAATATGCAGTACACATGTTAAGATTCTATATTTAAACAGCTGGCTCAGTTTTTATGGCTCTGATACTTCATTTTTTGTTGATTAGCAATACAGTGGTACCCTGAGTTTCGGACATAATTCGTTCCAGAAAGCTGTTCGAGTGCTGTTACTGAACGAATTTGTTCCCATAAGGAATAATGTAAATTAGATTAGTCCGTTTCAGATTCCCAAAAATACACTTACAAAAGTACTTACAATAATACACTTACATAATTGTTCGAGTTAAGAGCTATACGAAACTCGGGGTACCACTATACAGTAGACCCTCAGTTAACGAAATTAATCCGGTCCAGGAGCTATTACTTAATCTGATTCTTTCGTTATCTGAAACCTTATTTCCCATAAGAAATAATGTAAATACAATTAATTCGTTCCACAAAAAAATAATCACTCAAAAAAAAAAAACAATAACATTTACTTACCTTTATTGAAGAGTTGCAGGCATCTGGAAGGTAGAGTTGCAGGCATCTGGAAGGTAGAGTTGCTGACAGGGGCAGGGTGTTAATGGTTGGAAGGGGAATCCCCCTCCAAAAGGACTTCAGGTAACAAGTCCCTCTCTGGGGTTACTTCCCTTCTTTTTCTTTTAATGCATGAATGCTACACTCCCTGCATGCCTGCTACACTCCCTGCATGCCTGCTACACTCCCTGCATGCCTGCTACACTCCCTGCATGCCTGCTGCACTCCCTGCATGCCTGCTACACTCCCTGCATGAATGCTACACTCCCTGCATGAATGCTACACTCCCTGCATGAATGCTACACTCCCTGCATGAATGCTACACTCCCTGCATGAATGCTACACTCTCTGCATGAATGCTACACTCCCTGCATGAATGCTACACTCCCTGCATGAATGCTACACTCCCTGCATGAATGCTACACTCCCTGCATGAATGCTACACTCTCTGCATGAATGCTACACTCCCTGCATGCCTGCTACCACTGGGGTGCCACTAGGAAGCTTCTTTGGACCCATGGTGACTTATTTCACAGTGACAATCACTAAACCACCAAAAAAGACACCAAATATATTGTGAATCTTTGAAAGAGTGCGCTAGGTAATGTTCTCTCAATGGTAAACAACGCTTCACTGGTGTCCTGCGCTTGCCCGGAGCAGGCGGACACGTCTAATACCTTTCGGTAACCGAGGAATTTTTCGCTAACCGATTACGAAAAAAGCTTACGTTTTCCGAAGCTTATGTTAACGGAACCTTTCGTTAACCGAGGGTCCACTGTACTTATTATTAGTTTTACCCATATTTTCTCTATGTAGTCATTTGCATTACTAATACAGTAACTGATTAATCATGTTGCTTTTGTATTCACTACATTTTCTCATATTGGTACTCTGCTTGTTATGCCTCCACTTCAGCTCTAGTGTGTTAATTAAAGTTTAGTGTAGAATTGATCAGAAAATGTTCTGTAATACTTTAAGATTAGAAATTATTTGCCTGGAAATGATGACTCATTTGAGAAGATTTTATTTTAACAACCTTTATTTAATTGAAGGATTAGGTAAGATGTACACCACAACTTGTACCTTGATGGCAGAGAGAGGCTCTGGATCTAAGAAACTGCGTTTACCCTTCCATTCCTTGGATCGAACCTGAATGCCTGTCATTCCCTAGTGCTATGTGACCCTACAGGTTTAGCGATTCTTGATTAAAATGATAAATAATTTGGTAAGTTGTACCCACGAAAAGCTTAATATTTTGGAGGGTAATATTTTTCTCTCTCAGAAAGAGTGAAATTATGACTGAAGTTACTATAAGGAAAGCAAGAAGGTGTGATTGCAAGCTCTTGATGCAGTTGATTCAAGAATCTGCTGAATATCAGAAACTTCCTCATCATTCCATCATTACTGCTAAAGGTAAACATCTTTTTTTTATTGAATTATGTACCTGTACTCACATGCAGAAAACTGCATATTCTTTTCTGACTGTTTTAATAAAATTACTGTATATTTCTTGAAAGATGAAGTTAAAGTACACTTTTTTATTGTTGCATGTATTATATTTAATTAGTACTACAGTGGACCCCCGAGTTTCGGTCATAATTCATTCCAGAAGGCTGCTCAAGTGCCATTACCGAACGAATTTACTCCCTTAAGGAATAATGTCAAGTAGGTTAGTCCATTTCAGACCCCCAAAAATACACTTGCAAAAGCATTTACAATATTATGCTTACATAATTGTACGATTTCCGAGGTGACCGAAACTCGGGGGTCCACTGTATGTCTCTTTTGACTATTGTCTGTGTACTGTACAGTGGACCCCCGAGTAACGAACACCTCGGAAATCGTACAATTATGTAAGTATAATATTGTAAGTGCTTGTGGAAGTGTATTTTTAGGGGTCTGAAATAGACTAACCTACGTGACATTATTCCTGAAGGGAGTAAATTCGTTCAGTAATGGCACTTGAGCAGGCTTCTGGAATGAAGTTTTTTCGTTACTCGGGGGTCCACTGTATATCTCTTTATTTTTTACTGGTGCTATACCTCTTTTGGCTGTTGTTTATCTATACATACCTCTGTTATACCGTACTTGATCAGTGCAATGCCTCTTTTATCCTCAATCCAAATATGTACTGTCAGAGCACTATTGCAACATTGTTCAACAGCTTTATAGAAATACAGTGGAACCCCGGATTTCGTATGCACCGAATATCATACATTTCGGATTTAAAACACTTTTTTGTGCGAAATTTTGGTCCGAATTTCGTACCTCCACCCAGAAGTTGTACGTATCAAATGTGTCCATCCATCCGGGTCGCTGCCACTCTTGCGTATGTGTCTCAATCTGGCTCTGTCACTGGTCGAGTGAGCATTACTTCATATGTTCCATTGTTTTTTGTGCATAACTATTGAGTGCGACTGCGAAATAAGCCACCATGGGCCTAAAGAAACATCTTATTGCCAGCCCTTTGGTAAAGAAGGTGAGAAACATGATAGAATTCAAGAAAGAGATTGTAGAAAAAATACGAAAGTGGAGTACATTTAGCCGAGCTTGCCAGGACATATAGGAAGTCGAAATCAACAGTCTGTTCCATCCTGGCAAAAAAAGTAGAAATCAAGGAAGCTAAAGTTGCGAAAGGGGTAAATATGCTAACGAAACAGAGATTACAAACAATCGAAGATGTGGAGAAGTTGTTGTTGGTGTGGATCAATAAAAAACAGTTAGTGGGAGATAGTGTTGAGGAGTCGATCATTTGCGAAAAGGCAAGGCAGTTGCATGCGGATCTCGTAAAGAAAATGCCTGGAACGAGTGCTGCTGTTTGTGAATTTAAGGCCAGCAGAGACTGGTTCAACAGATTCAAGAAGCGTAGTGGCATACACCGTGATGTAAGGCATGGGTTGGCTGGAAGTTCAGACAAACGTGCGGCTGAAGAATTTGTTGATGAATTCAAGGAGTACGTAGAGGCTTAAGGATTCGTCCCCCAACAAGTCTTCAGTTGTGACAAAACAGGCCTCTTTTGGAAGAAAATGCCAAAGAAGACCTACATCACGCAGGAGGAAAAGGCACTGCCAGGACACAAGCCTATGAAGGATAGGCTAACTCTTGTTCTGTGGTAACGCTAGTGGGGATTTCAAAGTGAAGCCTTTACTGGTGTATCACCCTGAAAATCCCCGGGTGTTCAAGAAAAACAATGTCGTCAAGAGTAAATTGTGTGTGATGTGGAAAGCTAATAATAAGGCATGGGTCACGAGGCAAATTTTTATTGACTGGGTCCATGAAGTGTTTAGCCCGAGTGTGAAAAAAATACCTCCTGAAAAATAAATTGCCACTCAAGTGCCTCCTGGTACTGGACAATGCTTCTGCTCATCCTCCAGACTTGGAAGACCAATTGTTTAGGGACTTCAGTTTTATAACAGTGAAGTTCTTGCCTTCTAACACCACTCCTCTCATCCAGCCTATGGACCAGCAGGTCATTTCTAACTTCAAAAAACTACACGAAACCAATGTTTCAAAGGTGCTTTGAAGTGACCTCAGACACTGAATTGACCCTAAGAGAGTTCCAGAGGAATCACTTCTATACGTATCCTCTAATGCATAAGCCTTATAGGTAAGGCTTGGCAGGGAGTGCCTTCCAGGACTTTGAACTCTGCCTGGAGAAAATTGTGGCCAGAATGTGTCCTTGACAAGGATTTTGAAGGGTTTGAGGGTGACACTGACGACCCTATGCCTGTTGTGGAATCTATTGTGTCTTTGGGGATGTCCATGGGGTTGGAGGTGAGTGGCCAGGATGTGGAAGAGTTGGTGGAGGACCACAGGGAAGAGCTTACCACTGAAGAGCTGCAAGACCTTCATCTGGAACAGCAACAGACCTTAGCTGAGGAAATTGCTTCAGAGGAGGAGGAAGAGAGAGGGGAGAAGGTGTCTTCAACACTGATTAAGGACATGTGTGCAAAGTGGAATGAGTTGTAAACTTTTGTGGAAAAATATCACCCTGACCAAGCTGATACAAGCCGTATCTGCAACATGTTCAGTGACAATATCTTGTCCCATTTGAGGCAAATCTTAAAGAGACGCCAGAAACAGAGCTCCCTGGACAGATATTTTGTGCGACAGGGGTCCAGTGACTCTCAAGCTGGTCCTAGTGCCAGTAAAAGACAAAGAAGGGAAATAACCCCGGATAGGGCTTTGATACCTGAAGTCCTTATGGAGGGGGATTCCCCTTCCAAACAATAAGCTCTCCTCTCTCTTCCCTCCTCGCCTTCTTCCATACGCCAACAAGAGTCTTCAATAAAGGTATGTAATAGTGATTTAAATGTTCACTTATCCATTTCATTAGTTCTTTATATTTATTTATAATTTTTTTTTTGTATGTAAAACTATAGTTATTCTATAAAAAAAATATTTTTTTTAATATTTTTGGGTGTCTGGAACGGATTAATTGGATTTACATTATTTCTTATGGGAAATATTATTTTGGTTTTCGTACGTTTCGGATTTAGACTGACCTTCTGGAATGGATTAAGTACGAAATCTGGGGTTCCACTGTATAAATTTTCCACAACATGCTTCAGCTAGCAATCCACAAAAAAAAAAAAAAATGGAAACCCAGCAGAAATCACCTATAGGCTAATTTCTAACTTTCCCTTATCACCAGTATTTAAAATTTTTGGACAAATAATATATAAGCAAATGTAGTACGTAGTAGGTTGGTAGTCAGCAACCACCCAGGGAGGTACTACCGTCCTGCCAAGTGAGTGTAAAACGAAAGCCTGTATCTGTTTTACATGATGGTAGGATTGCTGGTGTCTTTTTTCTGTCTCATAAACATGAAAGATTTCAGGTATGTCTTGCTACTTCTACTTACACTTAGGTCACGCTACACATACATGTACACGTTTATGTATACACACTCATCTGAGTTTTCTTTGATTTTATCTTAATAGTTCTTGTTCTTATTGCTTTTCCTTTCATATCCATGGGGAAGTGGAATAAGAATCTTTCCTCCGTAAGCCATGCGTGTTGTAAAAGTCAACTAAAATGCCAGGAACAATGGGCTAGTAACCCTTTTCCTGTATAGATTTACTAAAAAGAAAAGAAGAAAACCGTCAAAGTGGGATGTTTGAATGTGCGTGGATGTTGTGCGAATGATAAGAAAGAGATGATTGTAGATGTTATGAATGAAAAGAAGCTGGATGTCCTGGCTTTAAGTGAGACAAAGCTGAAGGGGTAGGAGAGTTTCAGTGGGGAGAAATAAATGGGATTAGGTCAGGGTTTCAAATAGAGTTAGAGCTAAAGAAGAAGTGGCAATAATGTTGAATAATCAGTTATGGCAGGTAAAGAAGGAATATAAATGTATAAATTCAAGGATTATGTGGAGTAAAATAAAGGTTGGATGTGAAAAGTGGGTT
>WNWK01006013.1:0-40176 GCA_009830355.1 Cherax destructor | reverse complement strand
GGTTTGGTCATTTAGAGAGAATGGATCAAAGTAGAATGACTTGGAGAGCGTATAAATCTGTAGGGGAAGGAAGGCGGGGTAGGGGTCGTCCTAGAAAAGGTTGGAGGGAGGGGGTAAAGGAGGTTTTGTGGGTGAGGGGCTTGGACTTCCAGAAAGCATGTGTGAGCGTGTTAGATAGGAGTGAATGGAGACGAATGGTTTTTGGGACCTGACGAGCTGTTGGAGTGTGAGCAGGGTAACATTTTGTGAAGGGATTCAGGGAAACCAGTTAATTGATTTAGTTGGACTTGAGTCCTGGAAATGGGAAGTACAATGCCAGCACTTTAAAGGAGCGTTCTGGGATAGAGACAGCTGGGAGGGACTATTCTCAGCTGTCGTATCTGAGCACCTCTGCAAAGACAGTGATTATGTATGAGTGTGGTGAAAGTATTGAATGATGATGAAAGTACAGTGGTACCTCGACTTACGATGGTCCCCAAACTCACCCTTTTATGTAAGTTTATTTTTTTAAATGCTTTTGTAAGTGTAATTTTGGGGGTCTAAAAGGACTAGTCTATTTTACATCATTTCTTATGGGGATAAATTTGTTTGGTAATGGCACTTGAACAGCATTCTGGAATGAAAAAATATCGTAAGTCGAGGTACCACTGTATTTTGTTTGTGGGGATTTTCTTTCTTTTTGGGTCACCCTGCCTCGGTGGGAGACGGCCGACTTGTTGAAAAAAAAAAGAAAAAAAAAGTAAGCATTCATAACTAAACAATACATTCTTAACCCTTGTAAGTTTGGTTTTAAGCCAGTAAACAGTATGCATGAAATATGCATGATAAAATACTAGAAATGCTTGACTCACTCTTTTTCATCTCTAGAAAATAATGAGTATCCAAAGGGCCACTTTATTGATATTAGAAAAGTCTTTGATTCAGTAGACCACAGCAAATATAAATACAAAAACAAATAATTTATTTCTTTTCTGCAATATAGAGGTAATTTAGTTTACACATAATAAAATATTGTTAGGCAAATGAAAGCCACTACATTGAATCATAGGCCGTGCTCTTACATACAACATATTATTAGTGTATTAGTCCTCACCTGAAATGCCATGCAAAAGTACAGGAGGGCCCCACTTATACAACAGGTTAGATTCCAGGCTACCACTGTAAAGCAAAAATTGTTGTATAGTGAAATATAGCCTTTTGTCACTTTCAAATACAGTGGTCCCCCGGATTACGTACTGCTCCAAACTCAAACAATTATGTAAGTGTATTTTTGTAAGTGCTTTTGTAAGTGTATTTTTGGGGGTCTAAAAGGACTAATCTAATTTACATTATTCCTTATGGGAACAAATTCGTTCGGTAACGGCACTTGAACAGCATTCTGGAACGAAATAATGACATAATGCGGGGTCCACTGTACATATAAAAGCCTGATAACATGTTTACACTATCATATATTAAGTGAGCAACAGAGCTAGGCCTAAAAAATGCATATACAATACACACATTACTTACCTGGAGTTTACCTGGAGAGAGTTCCGGGGGTCAATGCCCCCGTGGCCCGGTCTGTGACCAGGCCTCATGGTGGATCAGAGCCTGATCAACCAGGCTGTTACTGCTGGCCGCACGCAGTCCGACGTACGAACCACAGCCCGGCTGGTCAGGTACCGACTTTAGGTGCCTGCTTGAAGACAGCCAGGGGTCTATTGGTAATCCCCCTTATGTACGCTGGGAGGCAGTTGAACAGTCTTGGGCCCCTGACACTTATTGTGTTGTCTCTCAACATGCTAGTGGCACCCCTGCTTTTCATTGGGGGGATGTTGCATCGTCTGCCACGTCTTTTGCTTTCGTAGGGAGTGACTCGTGTGCAAGTTTGGTACTAATCCCTCTAGGATTTTCCAAGTGTATATAATAATGTATCTCTCCCGCCTGCGTTCTAGGGAGTACAGGTTTAGGAACTTCAAGTGTTCCCAGTAATTGAGGTGGTTTATCGCAGTTATGCGTGCTGTGAAGGTTCTCTGCACATTTTCTAGTTCAGCAATTTCACCTGCCTTGAAAGGTGCAGTTAGTGTGCAGCAATATTCCAGCCTAGATAGAACAAGCGACCTGAAAAGTGTCATCATGGGCTTGGCATCCCTGGTTTTGAAGGTTCTCATTATCCATCCTGTCATTTTTCTAGCAGATGCGATTGCTACAGTGTTATGGTCCTTGAAGGTGAGATCCTCTGACATGATCACTTCCAGGTCTTTGACATTAGTTTTTCGCTCTATTGTGTGGTTGGAATTTGTTTTATACTCCGATGAAATTTTAATTTCCTCACGTTTTCCATATCTGAGTAATTGAAATTTCTCATCATTGAACTTCATATTGTTTTCTGCAGCCCATTTAAAGATTTGGTTGATGTCTGCTTGGAGTCTTGCAGTGTCTTCAATGGTTAACACTGTCATGCAGATTCAGGTGTCGTCTGCAAAGGAAGACACGGCACTGTGGTTTATATCCCTGTCTATGTCCGATATGAGGATGAGGAACAAGATGGGAGCGAGTACAGTGGACCCTCGGTTAACGAAAAAAATTCATTGCAGAAGCCTGCTCAAGTGCCATTACCGAACGAATTTACGTCCTTAAGAAATAATGTCATGTAGGTTAGTCTATTTCAGACCCCCAAAACTACACTTCCACAAGAACTTACCAAATTATACTTACATAATTGCACAATTTCCGGGGTATTCGTTAACCGAGGGTCCACTGTACTGTGCCTTGTGGAACAGAGCTTTTCACAGTAGCTGCCTCAGACTTTACTCTGTTGACTACTACTCTTTGTGTTCTATTTGTTAGGAAATTATAGATCCATCTGCCAACTTTTCCTGTTATTCCTTTATCACGCATTTTGTGTGCTATTACACCATGGTCACACTTGTCGAAGGCTTTTGCAAAGTCTGTGTATATAACATCTGTATTCTGTTTGTCTTCTAGAGCATCCAGGACCTTGTCGTAGTGGTCGAGTAGTTGGGACAGACAGGAGCGACCTGCTCTAAACCCATGCTGCCCTGGGTTGTGTAATTGATGGGTATCTAGATGAGTGGCGATCTTGCTTCTTAGAACCCTTTCAAAGATTTTTATGATATGGGATGTTAGCGCTATTGGTCTGTAGTTCTTTGCCAGTACTTTACTGCCCCCTTTGTGGAGTGGGGCTATGTCTGTTGTTTTTAGTAACTGTGGGACAACCCCAGTGTCCATGCTCCCTCTCCATAGGATGTTAAAAGCACATGATAGGGGCTTCTTGCAGTTCTTGATAGGGACTTATTGCAGTTCTTGATAGGGGCTTCTTGCAGTTCTTGCAGTCTGGACCTGGGGCAGAGTGCATGGGCATGTCATTTATCGCCTCTTCAAAGTCATTTGGTGTCAGGATAATGTCAGATAGGTTTGCGTCTATCAAGTTCTGTGGCACTCTCCTTAAAAATTAATTTAGGTCTTCGACTTTCAGTCTTGTTAGCGGCTCGCTAAAAACTGAGTCATACTGGGACTTTAGTAGCTCACTCATTTCCTTGCTGTCATCTGTGTAGGACCCATCCCGTTTAAGTAGGGGCCCAATACTGGATGTTGTTCTCGACTTTGATTTGGCATAAGAAAAGAAATACTTTGGGTTTCTTTCGATTTCATTTATGGCTTTTAGTTCTTCCCACGTTTCTTGATTCCTGTAAGATTCCTTTAGTTTTAGTTCGATGTTTGCTATTTCTCTGACCAGTGTCTCCCTATGTATTTCAGATATATTGGCCTCTTGTAGCCACTCTGTTATTCTTTGCTTTCGTCTGCCTTAAAATATTTTCATCCTTACCACCTTATAGTGAGTGGTGAATATATTTATTGTAGGAAGTCTGAATAAATGAAGAATGGGTATAACTGAAAACCATGCATTAGTAAAATGCTGTAAAGTGAAACACTGTAAAGTGGGGAGGGAGCCCTCCTGAATGGGCTTTTTCTTGTAAAAAATATAGTACAGTGGTCCCCCGAGTAACGAACACCCCGGAAATCGTACAGTTATGTAAGTATAATATTGTAAGTGCTTGTGGAAGTGTATTTTTGGGGGCCTGAAATAGACTAACCTACTTGACATTATTCCTCAAGGGAGTAAATTCGTTCGGTAATGGCACTTGAGCAGGCTTCTGGGATGAAGTTTTTTCGTTACTCGGGGGACCACTGTATATGATTATCCTACAAATACATAGCTAATGTATTTTCTTGGGAAATAAAGTCATCTTCTGTGAAATGTGACACATAATATCAATAAGGTATTGTTAGCAAAATGAGGGTATACTGTATTATAGTTTCTTGTTATTCACATTCTTATTTTTGGAACACTGAAGAAACAGTTTACATTCTGTATTCTGGGCCAGACTTTAATCTGTTGTTGACCAGATAATATTTTTTTATTAACACATCGGCCTTTTACCACCAAGGCAGGGTGACCAAAAAAAGAAGAAATACTTTCATCATTCACTCCATCACTGTGTTGCCAAAGGCAAAGGCAGTTAAAAAACTGCAACATATCAACACCCCTCCTTAAGAGTGCAGGCAGGCACTGTACTCCCCACATCCAGGACTCAAGTCTGGCTAACTGGTTTCCCTGAATTCCTTCATAAATGTTACTTTGCTCACACTTCAACAGCATATTAAGTCATAAAAACCATTTGTCTCCACTTGTTCCTATCTAACACAGTCACGCACACTTGCTGGAAGTCCAAGCCCTCACACACAAAACCTCCTTTACCCCCTCCCTCCAACCCTTCCTAGGATGACTCCTACCCTGCCTTCCTTCCACTAATAATAATACAGCCTCTCCTCACTTAGCCACATACTCGTTTACCGACGCCTCGGACTTATGACAGGCTCTCTGACCAGTATTCATACCTAAATAATGTATATTAGAGCTGATTTCCTCTATTCTGTTTATTTCAATATACAGTAGGGCCCCACTTATACGGCAGGTTAGGTTCCAGGCTACTGCCGGAAAGCAGACTTCGCCGAAAAGCAGAACTCCATTTTTTCCATTTATAAATGCATATAAATGCCAGATAACAAGTTTACACTAACATATATTAAGTTAGCAATAGAACTAGGCATTAAAAAGTAAAATACACACACAGTTCACTCATTATTTACCTCAAAATATTTGTAGTCTTAATGTAGGGAAAAAGGTGAGTAGTATTTACTGTAAGAAGTCAGGTGTGGTAGGTATGGTAGCCCTCCTGGCCACCCCACCCACACATACTATACTACGATGCTTAAAGTGCCCTAGAGGGATACAATGCATATACAGTACACTCATTACTACTTACCTTAAAATATTTGTAGTCTTAATGTAGGGTGAGAGGTGAAAAGTATTTATTTGTAGAAAGTCGTGTGGAAGGTATGGCATCCTGCCTGGCCACTCCCACCTACTATGACATTAAGCGCCCTAGAGCGATAAAATGCATATACAGTACACTCATTACTTACCTTAAAATATTTGTAGTGTTAATGTAGGGTGAGAGGTGAATTTTATTTGTAGGAAGTCAGGTTTGGGAAGTATGGGCAGCCTTCTCCACCCCACCCCACTCACACATAATGTAAACAAACCAGGCGAACACTTTTGGTTTTCGTCACTTTACATTGTGTACAAGTCTCCTCGTTGATACAGCAGAATAAATAAAGAGAAACACTCCCATTCTCATTTAACACCATTTTTAGAAGAAATGACGAGCTGAGTGAAGGCATACGAAAGGAGTAAATTTCTAGTTAATCCCAGTAATATTATAGTGTACACATTTTCTCTGATGTTTGACTACAAGTAGCCTGGCTACCACAAGTCCTACAAGTAGCCTGGCTTCCACAAGTCCTACAAGTCGCCTGCAACATTCACCAGTACAATGGACCCCCGGTTTACGTACTGCTCCAAACTCGAACAATTATGTAAGTGTATTTTTGTAAGTGCTTTTGTAAGTGTATTTTTGGGGGTCTAAAAGGACTAATCTAATTTACATTATTCCTTATGGGAACAAATTCATTTGGTAACGGTACTTGAACAGCATTCTGAAACGAATTAATTATGTAAACCGGGGTACCACTGTAATATTATAGTGTATACATTTTCTCTGATGTTGGACTACAAGTAGCCTGGCTACCACAAGTCCTACAAGTAGTCTGGCTACCACAAGTCCTACAAGTCGCCTGGCTACCACAAGTCCTACAAGTCGCCTGCAACATTCACCACTCATGCTTCACACTCATATAAGAGTGTTGGCACCACTATACTCTCATACATTCCCCTCTTTTCTTCCATGGATAATATATTAATTTATTGTGATTTATCATTGATTTAGCATCTTTTTATTATTTATACAGATTTTGCTTTTATTTTCAGAATTAGAAGAAGATGGGTTTGGAAGCTTCCCTGCTTTTAGAGCATTTGTTGCTGAAACCAAAGATGACTTAGTGGGATATGCTCTCTTCTACTATACTTATTCTACCTGGGAAGGACGAAGCATATGTGTCGATGACCTTTACGTCACTCCTTCTCATAGATGCCAAGGCATTGGCTCCAGGCTGTGGAAAAAAATGATTCAGGTTTTCTTAACTAGCTTCATACCATATTTTTAAATTAAATATTACCAGTATTTTTGTTTAATTTTTATTATTATTGAAATGGTGTTCTATACTTATGGGGTGTGAAGACATTTGCCAGGAAAAGGAAAAAAGTATTATATACATAAAAGAAGATGCATAATACACATCTGAAATGACACGCAAATTTTCAAACCACCTACCAACTTCAGTAACAACTACAGGCAGCATCACACTAGCAGAATGCCAAGCAGGTACCTCAGCTAGTTAATAGACAAAGGATAAAGGTACTCTACATGGGTATATTTCTTAGCTTGATGAACACAGATTTTTACACATTACATCTCTCTGTATTACTGGTATCACCCAGGGAGTACAGTTTGGTATTATGTCCATCACACAATTAGCCAATGTAAGGTCTAGCCTCCACCAGTCATTGCACTGAATAACCTACATATTAATTTATTTACTTGATTACTATTAAAAGGACATGTGCAACTAACATCCTTTTACTTAACATACTGTCAGTAATTCTACCTTTATTTCTACGTACGTGTACTTGATTATTGTTGATAAAGACATAGCACTAACTTGCAACTTTATTCAGACAGTGTTTAACCTTTACAAATGGCTTTTTCAAGTCAATACAGAATACTTGATTACAGTAGATTATATAGGCAAGATTGAGGACAGTTCATATGTGGTAGTAGTAGTTCCGCATCCACTGAGGAAAAACTTTACCATGAGTGAACTGACAAAGCCACTCTTAGTGAAATGTTTTCCCAACAAATTTCCCCAACTTTGTACAAGAATCCCTAGCCACACTTGACACTTGGTCTCAACGATAGGTTTTGTTCAGCATCTGTGTTGCTAGGAGTTTGACAGTTTGTAATAGTTTGCTGATTATACATTTTGAAGGAATTTAATCCCTTAGCCTTGATTATATATGTACGTATATAACATTGTACGAAATGTATTCACTTCCTTAGCCTTGATTACAATAAAATATATAAGATATGTACAAATTTAACCTCTTCTCCTGTATACATTACTAAAGTTAAAAAGAAAAACTTTTGTTTTTCTTTTTGAGCTACCCTTTCTCGGTGGGTTCTAGTTAGGTTAGGTTTGGGATATTGGCTGTTTGGAATGACATCAGAACTGTCGTATCTGGACGCCTCTGCAAAGACAGTGATTGTGTATGATTGTGAAAGTGTTAAATGGTGGTGAAAGTGGTTTTTTTTGGGTCACCCTGCCACGGTGGGATACAGCCAGTTTGTTAGAAAAAAAAAATACAGTGGTACCTTGACTTACGAGTGCCCCAACTTATGAGTTTTCCGAGTTATGAGCTGATTTTTTGCTTTGAGTTGCAAGCCAAAATCCGAGTTACGAGCGAAAAAAAAAAATATTTACTGAAAATGACATTTGGCAAAAATCCCGGCCTAAATGACACAACAAAAGGTGGTTTTGGGACTTGGTACAGTGGACCCTTGGTTTTCGTGATTAATCCGTTCCAGAGAGTCTGCCAAAAACCAAAATTCACGAAAACCAAAACCATTTTCCCCATAAGAAATAATGTAAATCCAATTAATCCGTTCCAGACACCCAAAAGTATTAACAAAAAATAAATTTTTTAGAGATTAAATATAGATTTACATACAGAAAACAATGACAAATAAATATAAAGCACTAATAAAATGTATAAATGAACATTTGACATCACACTTACCTTTATTGAAAAGGGAGGTTAGTTTATTGCTTGGAGACAGGACAAAATTCTTCAATATGACACTAATATCAACTCTACGTTTTATTTATCTATCACAATTCATCTAATATGACATAATAATTAATATTAATAACATAGAAACATGATATATACTCTAGAATGAATAAAATATGTCATTACGTATGTGGAGTGAACATAAGAAGAACATAAGAAAGAAGGAACACTGCAGCAGGCCTACTGGCCCATGCGAGGCAGGTCCAATTCTCCTACCGACTTAAGCCAATGCCTTGACCTAGTCAGATCAGTCACATTCACTTAAGGGAGTAGCACGACATCTGACCTAGTAGCACAAGCTAGTCAGGTCCAACTCACACCCACCCACACCCACTCATGTATTTATCCAACCTATTTTTAAAACTACACGTCTTAGCTTCTATGATGATACTCGGGAGTTTGTTCCACTCATCCACAACTCTATTACCAAAGCAGTGCTTTCCTATATCCTTCCTGAATCTGATTTTTTCCAATTTAAAACCATTGCTGCAAGTCCTGTCAATGCTAGATATTTTTAGCACCCTATTTACATCCCCTTTATTAATTCCTATTTTCCATTTATACACCTCAATCATATCATCCCTAATTCTACGCCTTTCTAGAGTGTGCAGATTCAGGGCCCTCAGTCTATCCTCATAGGGAAGATTTCTGATACATGGGATCAACTTTGTCATCCTTCTTTGTAAGTTTTCCAGTGCATTTACTATATCCATTCTGTAATACGGTGACCAAAACTGTGCAGCATAATCTAAATGAGGCCTAACCAAAGATATATATAGAGTTAAAGAACAACCTGAGGACTTCTATTATTTATACTTCTTGAGATGAAGCCAAGGATTCTGTTAGATCTATTGCGAACACTTATGCACTGTTGTCTTGGTTTTAGATTACTTCTAACCAGAACTAAATCCTTTTTGCAATCCGTAATATTAAGATCTACATTATTTAGTTTATATGTGGCATGGTTATTTTCCTGTCCAACATTTAGAACTTTGCATTTGTCTATATTAAACTGCATCTGCCACTTCTCTGACCACTGCATCAGTCTATTCAAATCCTCCTAGAGTGCTCTAATGTCCTCATTTGAATGAATTTGACGGTCTATTTTGGTGTCATCAGCAAATTTGCTTATGTCACTATTTATTCCCTCATCTATGTAATTTATGTAAATTGTGAACAAGGGGCCCAACACTGACCCCAGTAGAACACCGCTTGTGACATGCCCCCATTCTGATTTCTCCCCATTTATGCAAACTCTCTGCTGTCTATTTGTCAACCATGCCTCTACCCAGGAAAAATTTCTCCTCCTATTCCGTGTGCCTTAAGTTTTCGCAACAGCCTCTGATGTTTAACTCTATTGTAAGCCTTACTGACGTCCATAGTATACACTATCATATTCAGTACTATGATCTACCTCCTCAAATACCTTATTGAAGAAAGTTAGTAAATTCGTAAGACAGGAACGCCCCTTTGTAAAACCGTGCTGAGATTCATTAATCAATTTATGCCTTTCAAGATGGCTACGAATTGCTTCGGCAATTATTGATTCCATGAATTTACCAACTGTGGAGGTAAGGCTTATTGCTCTATAGTTCAAAGCTAAGGACCTGTCACCTGCCTTGTAAATAGGTATTACATTTGCCATTTTCCACTTGTTTTGCACTATGCCAGTGGTGGTGGTGGTGGTGGTGGTGGTGTTGTTGTTGTTGGGCTCTGGTGGTCTGGTGGCTAAAGCTCTCGCTTCACACGGCGAGGGCCTGGGTTCGATTCCCAGCCAGGGCAGAAACATTGGGCGTGTTTCTTTACACCTGTTGTCTATGTTCCCCATCAGTAAAATGGGTACCTGGGTGTTAGTCGACTGGTGTGAGTCGCATCCTAGGACACTGACCTAATCTGCCCGAAATGCTCAGCATAACAAGGGACTTTCTATATAGTAGTATGTCACTGATGTCAGCTAGGCCTGTATATCATGTACATGTACTTGTAGTAAAATAAAGATATTATTATTATTATTATTATTATTAATATTATTATTATAAAGGCCACTGACAGTATAAGCCATACATATTTGTGGTAGTGGAGGTGGCAGCAGAGGCCACCACCACTATTCACACTCAATTTATAAATAAGAAATATTTACACTTTATAAATAAGAAATATTTACACTTACCTTGGAGATGCTGGCATTGGTTTAGGGCAACATTGTCAGTGTCCCTATATACCTCCAATAACATTGGAGGAGTTAGTTTCGTGCTGTCCTTTTACTATTGATTAATCTCTTAACTTACTTGCTACACTGTTGATGCTACATTTTATCGCTGGCTGGCACTATAGCCTTTATCGACTCCTGCTGCTTTAGTATCGTACATATCGTAGAATCACTGAATCACTGAAGAAGGCACATTCTCCCCTCTCTTCCTCCTCCACTTTGGTACTTTGCTACGATTTCTTTCTTGAATTCTATTGTGTTTCTCACCTTTACCAAAGGGCTGGCACTAGGAGCTTTCTTTGGGCCCATGGTGGCTTATTTAGCAGTCACACACAATATACAAGCGCAAAAAACAATGGATTATTATGAAATGTTTCATATGACCTCGCAGGGTAATGTTTACTCGCCGAGAAACAATGCCAGACTGACTCAGAATGTGTCTGTGGGAGGCTTTGTGTGCGCGCGGCTGGGACATGTTTCATTCGACCGCCGAAATCCAAGGGAAATAATGAAAACCAAGGCTATATTTTGACGGAAAAAGTTGCCGATAACCAAAATTCATGAAAACTGAGACTCACAAAAACCAAGGGTTCACTGTACTTATAAAACAATGCTAATGCGATGTTCTCACTGAAAATAATCATGTAATTATCTTTAGTTATTCTACAAAAAAATAAAGTTGCTAACTTTTTGACATTTGCAACAAAATATCTTGCCCTTTACTCCCACACAAATCCCAATAATTTTTTTATGATTCCTGTCAATATTATTGCATTTACAGTGGACCCCCGGTTTACGTTCACCTCTAAACTCGAACAATTATGTAAGTGTATTTTTTGGGGTCTAAAAGGACTAATCTATTTTACATTATTCCTTATGGGAACAAATTCGTTTGGTAACGGCACTTGAACAGCATTCTGGAACGAATTAATAACGTAAACCGGGGGTCCACTGTACTTCAATAATAAATGGTGGGCTTTATGAAATAAGTCAATAACTTACTTGCGAGATATTCATATATCACTGCACTAGTGATCTAGTGCAATTAGCCTCTCAAAAACTCTGTTTTCTCTTACCCAGGACCAAAGAACACATTATATTAAGGAGCAGTAATGATTTTTTATGATCGGACTGGTCCTAGACTCTCGCCTTATTATGGCTTATTTTATTCATTCTAGAGTATATATCATGTTTCTATGTTACTTTTTGTGTTTATTTTGTCATATTAGATCTATTCTGATAGATAAATAAGTCGTAGAGTTGATATTAGCATTATATTGAAGTATTTTCTCCTGTCCCTGGGGTGGTTTTTTGGGGGTGGAACAAATTAATGGCATTTCAATTAATTTCAATGAGGAAAATTTATTTGATATACTACAATCAAATTGAGTTACGAGCAGCTCTGTCACAGAACGAATTAAACTCGTAAGTCAAGGTACCACTGTGCATATATACATACAGTGGTACCTCGTTTAACGATGATCCCCAAACTCGCCCTTTTATGTTTATTTTTTTAAATGCTTTTGTAAGTGTATTTTTGGGGGTCTAAAAGGACTAGTCTATTTTACATTATTCCTTATGGGGATAAATTCGTTTGGTAATGGCACTTGAACAGCATTCTGGAACGAAAAAATATCGTTAACCGAGGTACCACTGTATATACAGTGGACCCCCGCCATTCGAACACTCCAAAACTCACCCTTTTATGTAAGTGTATTTTTTTAAATGCTTTTATAAGTGTATTTTTTGGGGTCTGACATGGACTACTCTAATTTACATCATTCCTTATGGGAATAAATTCGTTTGGTAACAGCACTTGAACAGCATTCTGGAATGAGGGTGAGTTTTGGAGTGTTCGAATGGCGGGGTCCACTGTATATATATTTTTTTTTTCAACAAGTCGGCCGTCGAACTGAAGAAGGAGATAGTAGGAAAATATGAGAGTGGCGTACGTGTGAGTGAGCTTGCCAGGATGTACAACAAAAACCAATCTACTATCACCTCTATCCTGGCAAAAAGAAAAGAAATCAAGGAAGCTAATGTTGCAAAAGGTGTTGACATGTTTGCCAAAAATAGATCGAAAACAGTGGATGAGGTTGAGAAGTTGTTGGCGGTGTGGATCAATGAAAAACAGATAGCGGGTGATAGTGTTTCCACGGAGATAATTTGTGAAAAGGCAAGGCAGATGCACGCAGATCTTGTCAAGACAATGCCTTGAACCAGTGCTGATGCTAGTGATTTTAAAGCCAGCAAAGGCTGGTTTGAGAGATTTAAGAAACGTAGTGGCATACACAGTGTTGTGAGGCATGGTGAGGCAGCCAATTCAGACAAACGTGCGGCTGAAAAATTTGTGCAGGAATTCAAGGGGTTCGTAGACACTGAAAAATTCGAACCCCAACAAGTGTTTAATTGTGATGAAACAGGCCTCTTTTGGAAGAAAATGCCAAAGAGGACCTACATTACTCAGGAAGAAAAGGCATTGCCAGGACACAAGCCTATGAAAGACAGGCTAACTCTCATGATGTGTAGTAATGCTACTGGGGATTTTAAAGTGAAGCCTTTACTGGTGTATCACTCTGAAAATCCCAGAGTGTTCAAGAAACACAATGTGAACAAGAATAATTTGTGTGTGTTTTGGAAAGCTAACACCAAGGCATGGGTCATGAAGGCAATTTTCCTGGAATGGCTCACTGGAGTGTTTGGCCCCAGTGTGAAGAAATACCTCCTGGAAAAGAAATTGCCACTCAAGTGCCTCCTGCTCTGGACAATGCTCCTGCTCATCCTCACAACTTGGAAGACTATTTGTCTGAGGACTTCAGTTTTATAAAAGTGAAGTTCTTGCCTCCTAACACCACTCTCATCCAGCCCATGGACCAACAGGTCATTTCTAACTTCAAGAAACTGTACACCAAAGCAGTGTTTCAGAAGTGCTTTGATGTGACCTCGGACACTGAGTTGACCCTAAGAGAGTTCTGGAAAGATCACTTCAGTATCCTCCATTGCATAGGCCTTATAGGTAAGGCTTGGGAGGGAGTGACTTCCAGGACTTTGAACTCTGCTTGGAGACCACTGTGGCCGGATTGTGTTGAAAAAGAGGGATTTTTAAGGATTTGAGGCTGACCCTGACTCTGACGACCCTGTGCCTGTTGTGGAAGATATTTTGGCATTGGGGAACAGCCTGGGGTTGGAGGTGAGTGGTGAGGATGTGGAAGAGTTGGTGGAGGAACACAGGGTAGACCTAACCACTCAAGAGCTGCAAGAGCTTCATCAGGAACAGCATCAGACGACAGTAGAGGAAATTGATTCACAGGAGGAGGATGGACAGGGTGAGGTAGTAACTTCTTCAGAGATTAAGGAAATTTGTTCCAAATGGAATGATGTGCAGACATTTGTTGAAAAACACCACCCTGAGCAAGCTCAAACAAGCCACATCTGCAACTTGTGCAATGACAAAACCTTGTCCTACTTCAGGAAAATGTTAAAGAGGCACCAGAAACAGAGGACTCTTGACAGTTATTTTTCTAGACAGGGGTCTAGTGACTCTCAAGCTGGTCCTAGTGGCATTAAAAGACAAAGAAGGGAAGTAACCCCAGAGAGGAACTTGTTACCTGAAGTCCTTATGGAGGGGGATTCCCCTTCCAAACACTAACCCCTTCCCCTGTCCTGGTATCTTCCAGATGCCAGCAACTCTCCCAAACTCGTCCACTAACCTTTGCAACTTTTCTTTAGAATCTCCCATAAGCACAGTATCATCAGCAAAAAGTAACTGTGTCAACTCCCATTTTGCATTTAATTCTCCATAATTTAATCCCACCCCTCTCCCCAACACCCTAGCATTTACTTCTTTTACAACCCCATCTATAAATATATTAAACAACCATTGTGACATTACACATCCCTGTCTAAGACCTACTTTTACCGGGAAGTAATCTCCCTCTCTCCTACACACCCTAACCTGAGCCTCACTATCCTCATAAAAACTCTTTACAGCCTTCAGTAACTTACTACCTATTCCATACACTTGCAACATTTGCCACATTGCTCCCCTATCCACTCTATCATATGCCTTTTCTAAATCCATAAATGCAATAAAAACTTCTCTACCTTTATCTAAATACTGTTCACATATATGCTTCACTGTAAACACTTGATCTACACATCCCCTACCCACTCTAAAGCCTCCTTGCTCATCTGCAATCCTACTCTCTGTCTTACCTCTAATTCTTTCAATAATAACCCTGCCATACACTTTACCTGGTATACTCAGTAAACTTATTCCCCTATAATTTTTACACTCTCTTTTATCCCCCTTCCCTTTATTTAAAGGAACTATACGTACATGCTCTCTGCCAATCCCTAGGTACCTTCCCCTCTTTCATACATTTATTAAACAAAAATACCAACCACTCCAGCACTATATCTCCCCCTGCTTTTAACATTTCTGTCATGATCCCGTCAGTTCCAGCTGCTTTACCCCCTTTCATTCTACGTAATGCCTCACGCACCTCCCCCACACTCACATCCTGCTCTTCTTCACTCCTAAACGATGTTGTACCTCCCTGGCCAGTACATGAAATTACCGCCTCCCTTTTTTTATCGGCATTTAAAAGTTCCTCAAAATATTCCCGCCATCTACCCAATACCTCCAGCTCCCCATCTACTAACTCCCCTACTCTGTTTTTAACTGACAAATCCATTTGTTCCTAGGCTTTCTTACCTTGTTTATCTCACTCCAAAATTTTTTCTTGTTTTCAGCAAAATTTCTTGACAGAGCCTCTCCCATTCTTTCATCCGCTCTTCTTTTGCACTCTCTCACCACTCTCTTCACCTTTCTTTTACTCTCCATATATTCTGCTCTTCTATTAACACTTCTGTTTTGTAAAAACCTCTCATAAGCTACCTTCTTCTCTTTTATCACACCCTTTACTTCATTCCACCACTCACTCCTCTTTCCTCCTGCACCCACCCTCCTATAGCCAGAAACTTCTGCCCCACATTCTAATACTGCATTTTTAAAACTATCCCAACTCTCTTCAACCCCCCCACTACTCATACTTGCACTATCCCACCTTTCTGCCAATAGTTGCTTATATCTCACCCTAACTTCCTCCTCCCTTAGTTTATACACTTTTACCTCTCTCTTACTTGCTATTGCCATTTTCTTTTTGTCCCATCTACCTTTTACTCTAACTGTAGCTACAACCAAATAATGATCTGATATATCTGTTGCCCCTCTATAAACATGTACATCCTGAAGCCTACCCATCAACCTTTTATCCACCAATACATAATCTAACAAACTACTTTCCTTATGTGCTATATCATACCTTGTATATTTATTTATCCTCTTTTTCATAAAATATGTATTACTTATTACCAAACCTCTTTCTACACATAGCTCAATTAATGGTTCCCCATTTACATTTACCCCTGACACCCCAAATTTACCTACTACTCCCTCCACAACATTTTTACCCACTTTAGCATTAAGATCCCCAACCACAATTACTCTCTCACTTGGTTCAAAACTCCCCACACACTCACTCAACATTTCCCAAAATCTCTCTCTCTCTCTCTCCTCTACACTTCTCTCTTCTCCAAGTGCATAAACACTTACTATAACCCACTTTTCACATCCAACCTTTATTTTACTCCACATAATCCTTGAATTTATACATTTATATTCCTTCTTTACCTGCCATAACTGATTATTCAACATTATTGCCACTCCTTCTTTAGCTCTAACTCTATTTGAAACCCCTGACCTAATCCCATTTATTTCTCCCCACTGAAACTCTCCTACCCCCTTCAGCTTTGTCTCACTTAAAGCCAGGACATCCAGCTTCTTTTCATTCATAACATCTACAATCATCTCTTTCTTATCATTCACACAACATCCATGCACATTCAAACATCCCACTTTGACGGTTTTCTTCTTTTTCTTTTTAGTAAGCTATACAGGAAAAGGGGTTACTAGCCCATTGTTCCTGGCATTTTAGTTGACTTTTACAACACGCATGGCTTTCTTGAATTTTGTGTGAAATTGGCCAAATTAATAATTTCAGATCACTTTATTGGGTAGTTGAAATAGGTAAGTGGGTGGTTTCTTGTACTCAATCGATAGAATAAAAGGAGTTCTAGTGAAATAGTTATGAGTTTGGTTTATTGGAACAATGGAATTGGCCCAAAATAGGGCTCAAGAAATAAGGATACCTAAATGCTGCACACATGTCTTATTCATCTACTTGTAAGTATGGTATGCCATTTATATAGTTAATACATTTCCATTTTTGCATCCATTGGCAAACTTGTCACAAATTCCTCAATACTACTGCAACCTCCTTTTCCTCATCAGTTCTGTGATTTACCTCATTCTTGATAGATCTATCCTCTAATACAGGAGGCCCTCCACATTCATGAGGGTTAGGCGATCAAGAACCTCGCGAATCTTGAAAATTTGTGAATGTTTGGTGCACAAATATGATGTAGGGAAATATAATAATACTGTACTGTAGCATTCACAAATGTTTTGATGTGCAAATATATTGTAGGGAAATATAATAATAGCATTTACTTAGCCTAACAATACTGCTTCCTTAACCTATTGAACCATGAACAATTATAAAACACATAAAAACATCGTAAAATATTGTATATGATTGGGCAGCTGGGCATTCGCGAATGTTCGAAGCTTGCGAATGTTCGAAGCTCGAGAAAGTGGAACTCGTGAAAGTGGAGGGCTAACTGTACAACCATTCCTGAGTGTCCAAATATAGTTTGTTTATTTGTTCTTATCACATTTCTTTCTTCCTACATTTCACTTTTAACTTCCTTTTGTACACCCTTGCCAACTTCTCCACCAACCTCTGCAGCTTCTTTTCTGAGTGTTTCAATAGTGCTATGTTATCTGCAAAGTGCAAATGATTTTAAGCTTCCATTGGCAGTGCAAACACAATAAGTAGTCATTATTATAATAACAAAATTATTAATATAAAATTCATTTTTGTAAACATATTACAATCTAATTTTTGGATTTTAAATGTCCACTTGGACAAGTAATTCATTGTTTTACATTATATTAAACATGAAAATCTATATACACAGACTAAAACTTGGGTGTATTATACTTATATTACTTTCATCTTATAAGTTACAGCTTCTAAAATTCAGTACAAGTAGCTTTACATAAAACAAACTTGATTTTAAAAATGCACTGGTGAATTTTTCCTTAGAAGGATTTTCCTATCCATTTACAAGGCATAAATATTATACAGGTTTTGAAATGGTTTTAATTAATATCCATATTTGAGTGAATACATTTCTGGTAAAAAATATTTTGTTCATTTTGAAAAATTTCTACTTCAGTATTAGAATCATGTATAATACCAGTTGTCATCTTTTAGAATTAGATTTACAGGATGTGCTATGAAAGATTCTTTATTTAGTATACTTTTTAGTAAACAAAACCTCACTAAGTCTTATCTTAATGTTTCAGGCTGCTCTTGATGTGAAATGCACTCGATGCAATCTTTTCTTATTGAAAAGTGATACTCCATGTATAGCATTCTTTGAAAAGGAGGGGGCTATAAACCTCACCATAGCTGAAGGCTGGGACACATTTACCATGGATAAAGAAGCAATGGAAGCATTTCTCAAAGTGTAAGTATATACTCTAAATAGTTATCAACACACTTATATAGGTGTGAAGCATGTGTTCTAAATGCTACAGCAAGAAGGAGGCTGAAGGCACTGGGGATGTCATGTCTGAGGACAATGTGTGGGGTAAATATTATGCAGAGAATTTGTAGTGTGGAAATTAGGAGGAGGTGTGGAGTTATTAAAAGTATTATTCCGAGGGATAAGGAGGGGTTGTTGAGGTGGTTTGGTCATTTAGAGAGAATGGAGCAAAATAGGATGACTTGGAGGGTGTTTAAATCTGTAGTGGAGGGGAGGAGGGGTAGGGGTCATCCTAGGAAAGGCTGGAGGGAGGGGGTAAAAGAGGTTTTGTGTGCAAGGGGCTTGGACATACAGCAGGTATGTGTGATCATGTTAGAAGTGAATTGAGACAAATGGTTTTTGGGACTTGATGAGCGATTGGAGTGTGAGCAGCGTAATATTTTGTGAAGGGATTCAGGGAAACCAGTTAGCCGGACTTGAGTCGTGGAGGTGGGAAGTACAGTGCTTGCACTTTAACCCCTTCAGTGTCGGTCACATAATATTACGGCTTTGAAACCAGTGTTGGACCCGTAATACTACACCAAAATTCTAGCAGCTTCAGATCTTGTGGGAGAATTCTGGTAGGCCTACATATGAGAGAATGGGTCTGTGTGGTTAATGTGCACAGTATAAAAAAATCCTGTGACGGTGTTTTTGGTTTAAAACAGTAACTTTGTGGTGTATTTTTGTATGATATTTATGGTTGATAGAAGGAAAGATATATTACAGAAATAGAGGTGATTTTGAATGGTTTACAGAATAAAAGTAGCTTAAGATTGAGCTCAAAGTAGCAGAAATGTTCGATTTTTGACAATGTTCAAGAGCAAACAAATCATGTCACATGTCCAATACACGTCAACTGGTGGGTCTGATGTGCATTCACGAATGCGCTGATATTATTTATACAATTATTACAATTATGCAGTAGTGTGAATAACAGTAAATCATCTATTTTTTGTGTGAATAAAAATTCAAAATGAAAAGCAAGCATAATATAAGAGGGTCCTGGAGACATGACTTATGAACAGAGAAAATGTTATTTTAGTGCCAGGAATGTCTGCATTGTTTATTCTGGCCCCTATATTGAAATTGGCCTTTCTTGAATTTTGTGTGAAATTGGCCAAATTAATAATTTCTGATCACTTTTTTGTGTAGTTGAAATAGGTAAATGGGCAGTTTCTTGTATAGTGGAACCCTGGATTTCGTACTTAATCCGTTCCAGAAGGTCGGTCTAAATCTGAAACGTACGAAAACCAGTAATATTTCCCCATAAGAAATAATGTAAATACAATTAATCTGTTCCAGACACCCAAAATTTGACAGCGAAACCCTCCCAGGGTTATGAAATATAACATGTAAAAATGTCCAGTTCTTCGAAATTTGAGAGTAAAACCTCTCCAGGGATATGAAATATGATAGGGAAACTTGACCAGGGCATTGAAATTTGAAAGGGAAACCTGTCCAGAGCCATGAAATATGACAGAGAAACCCGTCATAGAAAAATAAACATTTAAATCACTATTACATACCTTTATTGAAGACTCTTGTTGGCGTATGGAAGAAAGCGAGGAGGGGAGAGAGAGGGGAAATCCCCCTCCATAAGGGCTTCAGGTATCAAAGCCCTATCCGAGGTTACTTCTCTTCTTTGTCTTTTACTGGTACTGGAGCCCTGTCGCACTAAAAATCTGTCCAGAGAGCTCTTGTTTCTGGTATCTCTTTAAGATTTGCTTAAAATGGGACATGTTGCAGATACGGCTTGTATCAGCTTGGTCAGGGTGATATTTTTTCACAAAAGTTTGCAACTCATTCCACTTTGCACAAATGTCCTTAATCACAGAAGAAGGCACCTTCTTCCCTATCGTGTTTCTCACCTTCTTTACCAAAGGGCTGGCACTAGGAACTTTCATGGTGGCTTATTTCACAGTTGCACTCAATAGTTAAGCACAAAAAACAATGGATTACAGTATTATGAAATGCTTCAGATGAACGTGCAAAGTAATGCTCACTCGATCAGTGACAGAGCCAGAATGAGACACGTATGCATTAGTGGTGGCGTCCCGGGTGGGCAGATGCATCTGATACGTACGATTTCCGGGTGGAGGTACGAAATCCAGACCAAAATTTCGCACAAAAAAGTGATCTAAATCCGAAACATATGATATTCGGTGTGTACGAAATCCGGAGTTCCACTGTACTCAGTCGATAGAATAAAAGGAGTTATAGTGAAAAAGCTATGAGTTGGGTTTGTTGGAACAAAGGAATTGGCCCAAAATAGGGCTCAAAGTGGGCAAAATTGTCGATGCATAAATATTGCCGAGACTGCTAAATTCACAAGAGCGTAATTCCGTAAGTTTTCCATCAAATTTAAAACTTTTGGTTTCATTACCTTTGGAAAAAGATTCTCTATCATTTCATAAGAAAAAATAATTTTTTTTTAAATTCTTCAACTCTATGAGCAAGTTTGCGAGCAAGGGTCTCAACACTCAAAGGGTTAAAGGAGGGGTTTGCGATGTCTGCTATTTGGAGTGACATCTGAACTGTTGTACAGTCAACCCCTGGTGTTTGATGCCATCGGCGTTCGTCAAAATCGGTGTTCGACCCGTTTTTTAACGAGAATTTTGGCTCGGTATTAACGAATCTGCTCGGAGTTAACGATTCGTCCCGGATGCGTACACGTGGCCCAGCTGGGCCTGGGCACTCAATGTGCTATTGTTTACAAGCGAGCGACCACCACCCACGCCACCCACGCATTCATACCAGTATATTGTCATTATTCCACTGTTTTTAGTGCTTGCAACTGCTAAATAAGCCACCATGGGCCCCAAGAAAGCTTCTAGTGCCAAGCCTGTGGTAAAGAATGTCAGAAATACGGTATAATTGAAGAAGGAGATGATAGCAAAATATGAAAGTGGAGTGCGTATCACTGAGCTGGCCAGGCTCTATGGCAAATCCCATTCAACCATCTCTTCCTTTATGGCCAAGAGAAAGGAAATCAAGGACGCTATTGTTGCGAAAGGTGCAAGTATGGTCACAAAACAGAGATCTCAAGTGCTGGAACAAGTGGAAACTTTGTTGTTGTTGTGGATCAACGAGAAACAATTAGCAGGAGATAGTGTTTCACAGGCGATAATATGTGAAAAGCAAGGCAGTTGCATGATGATCTCGTTAAGAAAATGCCTGCAACGAGTGCTGAAGTGAATGAATTTAAAGCCAGCAAAGGCTTGTTTGACAGATGTAAGAAGCGAAGTGGCATACATAGTGTTGCGAGGCAGCCAGTTCTGACAAAAGTGCGGCTGAAAAATTACGTGAATGAATTCGTGGGGTACATAGAGGCTGAACAATTCCAACCCCAAGTGTTCAATTGTGACGAAACAGGCCTGTTTTGGAAGAAAATGCCAAACAGGACCTTCATTACACAGGAGGAAAAGGCACTCCCAGGACATAAGCCTATGAAAGACAGGCTAACTCTTATGCTTGTGCCAATGCCAGTGGTGATTTTAAAGTGAAGCCTTTAGTGGTGTATCATTCTGAAAATCCCCGAGCATTTAAGAGATGTGGTGTCGCCAAATCTAATTTGTGTGTAATGTGGAAGTCTAACAATAAGGCATGGGTCACTAGGGACATTTTCTTTGACTGGTTTTATGAAGTGTTTGGCCCCAGTGTGAAGAAATATCTCGAGGAAAATAATTTGCCACTTAAGTGCCTCCTGATAATGGACAATGCTCCTTGTCATCCTCGAGACTTGGTAGAGCAAATTGTGCAGGACTTTAAGTTCATCACAGTGAAGTTCTTGCCCCCTAATACCACTCCTCTCCTCCAACCCATGGACCAGCAGGTCATTTGCAACTTTAAAAAACTCTACACCAAAGCAATGTTTCAAAAGTGCTTTGATGTGACCACAGACATGAATATGACCCTAAAAGACTTTTGGAAAGATCATTTCAGTATCCTGCATTGTGTAAACCTTATAGGTAAGGCTTGGGAGGGAGTGACTACCAGGACTTTGAACTCTGCCTGGAGAAAATTGTGGCCAGACTGTGTCCTAGAGAGGGATTTTGAAGGTTTTGGGGCTGAGCCTCAGAACCCTGAGCCTGAGCCTCTTGTGCAAGAAATTGTGGAACTGGGCAAGTCCATGGGGTTGGATGTTTGTACCGAGGATGTGGAACAGTTGGTGGAGGAGGACAATGAAGAGATAACCACTGAAGATCTGCTAGAGCTTCAACAGCAACAACAGACCACAGTTCAGGAAAATGGTCCAGAGGAGGAGGAGGTGGAACAGAGCTGGAAGAAGGTGCCTTCTTCAAGGATTAGGGAGATCTGTGCCAAATGGGCTGATGTGCAAGGCTTTATGGATGATTATCACCCTAACCAAGCTGTTGCAGGCCGTGTATGCGACATGTTTAACCCTTAAACTGTCCAAACGTAGATATACGTTCGCGTGCGTACTGCCCCGAACGTATATCTACGTGTGGACAGTTTAAGGGTTAATGACTATGTCTTGTCACATTTTAGGGACATTTTAAAGAACTGCCAGACACAGAGCTCCCTGGACAGATTTTTTGTGAGAGAGGGGTCCAGTGACTCTCAAGCTGGTCCTAGTGGCATTAAAAGAAAAAGGCCAGTAACCCCAGAAAAGAACTTGCCACCTGCAGTGTTAATGGAAGGGGATTCCCCTTCCAAACACTAGCATACTACTCCATCTTCTCCTCTCCTCCCGTCTTCCACACATCAACAACTCTTCAATAAATGTAAGTGACATGTTATTGTACTATTATTTCTTTATTTCTCATAAAATTGTGTGTAATTGAATGTCTATATGTTGTAAAAAAATATTTTATTTTAATACTTTTGGATGTCTGGAACGGATTAATTTTATTTCCATTATTTCTTATGGGGAAAATAGAGTCGGAGTTCGTCCAAATCGGTGTTCGACGGGCCCTCTGGAACGGATTAATAACGAGAACCAGGGGTTGACTGTATCTGAGTGCCTCTGCAAAGACAGTGATTATGTGTGAATGATGGTGAGAGTGTTTCTTTTTTGGGTCACCCTGCGTCGGTGGGAGACGGCTAATGATGGTGAGAGTGTTTCTTTCTTTTTTGGGTCACCCTGAGTTGGTGGGAGATGGCTGATGCTTTGAAAAAAAATAGTTATCCAACTAAACATTATGCTTAACAATACCCTTATTGTTAAACATAATGAGGGAAAAATGTCTGGGACTGCACCTTGACAGCAATTTGAAATTAACACTCATATCCAACACATAAAAAAAAAGTATCCAAAACAGTTGGCATCCTCTCAAAGATTATGTGTCACAAACAACTCTACTTGCACTATACTGTTCACTGATCTACCACTACCTCACTTATGCTATTTGTGCCTGGGGATTCACAATGGCAAATCACCTAAAACCAATAATAACCCAACAAAAAGCTGCAGTGCGAATGATCACACAATCCACTGCTAAACAACATACCCCCCTATCCTCCTCTTCAAAGACCTAAATCTACTTACTATGCAAAACATTCACTCGTACTGCTGTGCAACCTGCATTTACAGAACAATAAATTCTAATATATTCCTGACCTGAAGTGCGTTGTTGATAGTTACAACAGGACCCATAGACATAATACTAGGCACAAAAATCTCTATAACATTCCCCATGTCCGGCTAAATCTCTTCAAAAAATTCATTGTACATCAAAGGGCCCAAAATCTAGAATTCTCTGCCAGATATCTCCAGAACTACTGACTCAGCCAGCATTTTCAAAACTGCCATTAAAAAACACCTTATCTCCCTAACCTATCCCAGCCCCAGCTAAATATATAAGAACTATACGTACATGCATTTGCTGAATGTCACGAACATAGGTAAAACATTATAATTAATATATACTTACTCTCAATAGTATCTGTAATCCTCTCAAACATTAAACAATTCATTGTGTCCTCTTTAGGTTAATAATCAAACCTGTAATTCCTCTCTATTAAACTTATTAAATCCATATAGCATGAACTAATAGAATATTCAGTTCTATTGTATTCATTGTAAACACCTAAATTTACAATTACTCACCTGAGTGACCATATGTACAGAATTACTCATATTGTTATTGCCTTATTAATCTTAAGTTTGCCCAAAATGCTCTGCATATAAAGGGGTTTTTGGCATGTACACCCGAGTGTCATTGTCCTTTGTGCAAACATTGTATCATGCTGAAATAAATTTATTATTATCAATAACATTTTTAGTAAAATTTAGAATATAGAAAGAAAACTTGAGAGCACTATCATTAATTAATAATTTTCACTACAGAAATATCTTATGGGTTTGCCCAGTTTATTTACAAATTTCTTATTAGTATTTCATTTCCTGGCATTATCTTGGGAAAGCTTTGTATTTACTTGAATCTTATATCACTTCTGTAACTTCTCATCCCTGAAGCAGGTGTCCAGTTGGTGAGGAGCTAAATATTTAAACTTTAAGTGGCAATATACAAGAACTAATTATTAACCCTTAAACGGTCCAAACGTATATATACGTTCGCATGCCCAGTGCCCCGAATATTTTGATTTTTTTTTATAGAAATAAAGAACACATTTTTTAAGTGTTATAGGATAAAAATAAACAATTAGGGTGAGTAGTTACCGAGATATGAGGCGGAGAAGTTGGCACTGGATGCTCACCTGACAGCAACAGGAGTCCTGCCGCCTGCAGAATTGTTGCCGATATACCTTTTTTTCTCTTTTTTTATTATTTTTATATAATTTTTATGCTCTGATAATTACAATTTATAGTAGTTCTTGTGATTTCATAGCCAATCTTTGCTCTGACAGTAATATTAGGTACTGAAATTGTACTCAAATAATAATAATAATGATAGTGTATAAAAATAATAATAATAATGATAGTGAATAATAATGATAATAATAATAATAATAATGATAGTGCATAATAATGATAATAATAATAATAATTATAATAATAATAATAATAATAATAATACGTAATAATAATAAAGTTCCCTTGAAGCCATTATGTAAGATATGTGTCACTGCCTTATCTCATCTGATCTCCACTAACGATGACTGGTGACATTTGATGAGGGGTGAGGGTAATATTATCTCTTCTTATCAGTCCAGTAATTACAGTGATGACATTTGACGAGCTTACACTGCTTCCCTTTATTTGTTACGCAAACCTGTGTCTGTCGGTGTCTGTCTTTCTGTCTGTCTTTCTGTCTTTCTGTCTGTCTGTGTGTCTGTCTTTCTGTCTGCTTGTCTCAGAGAGTAGCTCATAAACCAACTGGTATTACGCAGATCACAAGCACATTATATCACTTTGTCTTGATTTTTTTAGTTATCCTAGGTAATTTACACTATGTATAATTGTATTTACGTATGTGTTCCTGTGAGATAGAGACAGAGACAGATAGATACAGACAGACAGACAGAGATAGACAGCCAATCAGATACCCATCTGACCAGCCAGCTGCTGGCCAGCCAGGTGGCCAACCAGCTGCTTGCCAGCCAGGTGGCCAGGCAGGCAGGCAGCCAGCTGGCCTGCCAGCCTGCCGACATCACTTTCCACTTCAAAGGGGAGTGTTAATATGACATGACATCAGTGAATCCTTGGTGTTTGCCACAGTGTTTGCTCTAGCTGGCGCTCAATTTAACTGGTGCTCCCACAAGGTACTAAGTGGTCCCATATTTTTTTAATATGGCACACACCGAGTGTTAAGACCCATTCTATGCTGACCAGGCATCTCAGGCCAATCGTACCAAATTTGGAGGCAGGAAAAATAAAACGTAAATACTGTATACGTTTGGGGCAGTAGCAGTACTAACGTATATATACGTTTGGACTGTTTAAGGGTTAACAATGATCTAATAATTACAGATTTTAGTATTACCCCTCAGTCAATTACCATTTACCATTTACCATTCTCACCAGAATTACTGAGGCATTTATTTCTTGATTAGACTAGATTTGGACTAATATACCGTATTTCGCAGCTTATAAGATGCAGCCTATAAGACTTGTTTTAGTTTCAATGGCTCGGCATTGGATGTGACTGGGAGAGCTACAGCCCACCCCACACCCCAAACTTATAGCTCCCGCCACGGACCTTCAGTTTATAGGACGCAGGGTGGTTTTTGGAGACATTTTGTGGAAAAAATGTGTCAAATAAGCTACGAAATACTGGTAATAGCTTCACATAAAGCAGACTTAATCCCTGACAGATCAATTGACTACTTTCAAGTTTTCTGTCCCTGAGTATTACCAAATTGTTATTTGAAAAAACAAATCATATTCAAACTAGAATGAAGCAATATGGAATAAGAGACATTAATTGGGAAAGAAACCTAACCAATGCTCAAAACAGTAACACAGGATCAACATCTTCTAAAATATAATTCATTACTACTGTAATGCATAGTAAATCACAAGTAATTCACAACAAAAAAAGATTATGCAAGCAATGGCTGACAAAAAAAGTCTATTTGGTAAATCCGATAACAAACAAAAAATATAAGCTTAGGGTAGAAATAGTTTCATAAGAACATAAGAAAGAAGGAACACTGCAGCAGGCCTACTGGCCCATGTGAGGCAGGTCCAAGTCTCCAACCAGCTTAAGCCAATGCCCCAACCCAGCCAGGTCAGGTTACATTCACTTAAGGAAGGAGCACGGCATCTGACCTAGTAGGATAAGCTAATCAGGACCAACTCACACCCACCCGCACCCCACCTGGAAATAACCCTCTCCAGGTAGTCAGGTCACTTCCACTTAAGGAATTAGTACTGCATCCAACCTAGTAGCACAAGCAATCAGGTCCAACTCACACCCACCCACACCCACTCATGTATTTATCTAACCAGTGCTTTCCTATATCCTTCCTGAATCTGAACTTTTCCAACTTGAAACCATTGCTGCAAGTCCTGTCTTGGATGGATATTTTCAGCACGCTATTTACATCCCTTTGTTTATTCCTGTTTTCCATTTATACACCTCAATCATATCCCCCCTAATTCTACGACTTTCTAGAGAGTGCAGATTCAAGGCCCTCAGTCTATCCTCATAGGGAAGATTTCTGATACATGGGATCAACTTTGTCATCCTCCTCTGTACGTTTTCCAGTGCATTTATTTCCATTCTGTAATACAGTGACCAGAACTGTGCAGCATATTCTAAATGAGGCCTAACCAAAGATATATAGAGTTGAAGAACAACCTGAGGACTTCTATTATTTATACTTCTAGATATGAAGCCAAGGATTCTGTTAGCTTTATTGCGAACACTTATGCACTGTTGTCTTGGTTTAAGATTACTACTAACCAGAACTCCTAAATCCTTCTCGCAATCACAAGTAATAAGATCTACATTATTCAGTTTATATGTGGCATTGTTATTGCCCTGCCCAACATTTAGAACTTTGCATTTGTCTACATTAAACTGCATCTGCCACTTCTCCGACCACTGCATCAGTCTATTCAAATCATCCTGGAATGCTCTAATGTCCTCATTAGAATGAATTAGACGGCCTATTTTGGTGTCATCAGCAAATTTGCTTATGTTGCTATTTATTCCCTCATCTATGTTGTTTCAAAGAAACTAATTAAAGTATTCCTCAACACTTTCAAATCTGATTAAGAAATCTAAACAGTTATTACACAGACAGATCTATGAAACAAAAGTGGGCATAAAAAAGGATCTGAGTAAACTAGTTTAAAATTTAGTTTAAAATAATAATTTTTTAGTTTAAAATAATAATTTTTAACAGCTGAAACTAAACAATTAACAGTTTCTGCTCAATAATAGAGAGAAACTTAGCTAAAAGAAATTTTTTGTACTGAATCCCATATCAGAAATTATCTTATAGGCAAGTAACTAATATTAACCCAGTGTTACAACATTTAGGAGAACTGCAACAGAACACAGGCACAATACAAGAAACAAATACACCTAACCATTGATATCCTCTAACTCAGAATGCAAGACTTTGCCCAGGGCCTGTACAGTATAATAGATCCTTCGCTCACATCCCTATGTGTTTAGATATCCATTTGGTTTATTAAGTTGCCCATGTAGTACAGTAGATTGCCGTTTAACACGGTTTTGTGTGGCACGTTTTGGCTATAGCACTATTGAAGAACTGCGGCATATTTTTGTATAACACCGTAAAATTAACTTAGCATGGTTCAGTTTGTGGGAGGGGAAAAAATTTGGAGCGCGCGTACACCCCAGACACTCACACCACCCCCATCCCAGCATTCGTTCATACTTGTCCAGTTCCATTGTGTTAGGAACTAGCTGTGGTTGTGAATAGTGTTTTGATATTTTAATTGCCATATCTTGTATCTGCCAACCAATCATGGCACCCAGTAGGCATACCAGTGTTGCTGAAAGTGGCAAGAAAAGGTATAAGCGTTTAAGTCTTAATGAAGAAAACAGAGATATTAGACAAGAGATAGCCTGAGGCCTTAATGAAGCATCAGTTTGTACAATTAAAAAGAATGAGGTAAATATATATGAGTTTGGGTGATGACTAACTGACTGACTTGACTGATTTAATGACTGACTTGACTGACTGACTGACTTGACTTACTGACTGACTTGACTTACTGACTGACTTGACTGACTAAAAGTTAGACTTTTTCACTGAGAAGGACCCTGACAAATCTAGAAGCAGTGCTCTGAAACATTGTCTATTGCAGCTGATACCTTATTGTCAGCTGTATAAAGTACTGCAGGTTAAAATAGCCCAGAAATCCATTACTGAATTTATGCACACTCCAGTACAACCATTGACTTCAGTACCAGAACCTCTACCATCCACCTCAGCCCAGTAGGACCATAGCATAACTCTCCACTCTCTTCACAATGATCGACAAACACCAGCACCCACAATTTAAGGTAAGAAATACTATTATTTCTGTTGCATTTGTAGTCTTAACCCTTTCAGGGTCCAGAGGACAAATTTCAAAGTGTGCACCAGGGTCCAAGAATTTAAAAAAAAAAAATTATTTTTTCTTATGAAATGGTAGAGAATCTTTTTCTGAAGGTAATAAAACAAAAAGTACAAAATTTGATGTAAAATTGACGAAATTATGCTCTCGCAAATTTTGATGCATCAGCGATACAGTGGTCCCTCGGTTTTCGTGCATCTCCAAACTCGAACATTTATGTAAGTGTATTTTCGTAAGTGCTGTTGCAAGTGTATTTTTGGGGGTCTGAAATAGACTAACCTATTTGACATTTCTTAAGGAAGTAAATTCGTTCGGTAATGGCACTTGAGCAGCATTCTGGAACGAATTTTCGGCGAAAACCAAGGGACCACTGTATTTACTCATCGGCAATTTTGCCGACTTTGACTCCCATTTTAGGCCAATTACAATATTCCAATCGACCAAATTCTTAGATATTTCACTAGTATTACTTCTATTCTATCGATTGAGCACAAGAAATCGCCCAGTCAAATGTTTCAACTACAAAATTAATTGATTGGAAATTGGTAATTTAGCCAATTTAACACAAAGTTCAAAATATTCCAATTTCAAAATAGGGTGCAGAATAAACAATGCAGGCATTCCTGGCACTAAGCTAACATTTCCTCTGTTCATTAGTTACGTTTTCATTACAAATGAATTCCATTTTTATTTTTTATTCACATAATGAATTTTTATTCAAACCAGAAAATGGAAGATTTACTGTTATACAATATTGTAATAATTGTATAAATAATATCATCACATTTGTGAACTTATATTAGACCCACCACCTGGCACGTATTAGATGTGTGAGGTCATTTGTTTACTCTTGAACATCAGCAAAAATTTAACATTTTCTGCTACTTTGAGCTCAGTTTCAAGCCATTTCCAGTACTAAAACCAATTAAAATCATCTCTATTTATGTAATATATCTTCCATTCTATCAAATGATACCAAGAAATTGCAAATACATCTATAAAAAGCATACGAAAAAACACTACAAAGTCGCTGTTTTAATAAAAAATTACAGTCTCAGTTTTTTTCCTCTCATTATGCACTGTGTGCTGCAGGATTTGTTTTATGTGGTGCACACTTACCAAATAGATGTATTCTTTCATATCTAGGCCCAAATTTACCGCTCACAGCTTATCTGAGTGAGCTGAGCTCATGGCGTAGAACTACGGTTTGGACCCTCAACTCAAAGCCGTATAACTACGGCACGGACCCTGAAAGGGTTAAGCAGTAAAAACATAATATATCACAACAATGAACTACAATTACATAATCACTTTTATTTTTGTAAGATCTGTTGGTCTAAAAAAAGTTGTTTGACATTTTGGGGACACCCAGGAACGTAAACCTATTTTCCTATAAGTTATTCAGTTTGTCTAACACGGTTTTAACTACCACAGCATTTTCAGGAACATAACTACTGTGTTAAACGACGGTCTACTGTATATACAGTGTACAGTTTTGTAGGATAAAAAATTATCTTTCTGTGAATAGTACTGTAAACCACAGAACCCATACCTCTCCTTTTTCAGATTTTCTGTCCAGGTTTTACCAGCTGGAAGTGTAGTCCTGAGCAGTGTCTAGGGAGAGGCTAGAGGGAACACTAGTGTGCTTGTGCATACGACATACATGGTGCAAAAGTGATTTTGAACTTTTCATACTGGTAGTATAAAGGTTATGCAGAAAGTTATCTAGAGTATTTCTAATAAGGTTCATGGAACTCTCTACAGAAAGCAGTGTTTCATCCATCAAAATTGTATATTATCATACATTGTTTAGTTGCAAACAATGCAGTAAAATGATAACTGTACTGTCCTTTATAAAAGTTTTATGTAATTATACCTTATATAGTTTCAGTATGTCTATTAATACATATTTTTTAATTCTTTTAGGTCTAAGAACACTGATGGAGTAAATATCAGAGAAGCAAAAGGAAAGGACTGCAGTGGCATTAGAAAACTCATTCAAGACTTAGCAGATTATGAGAAAATGCCTGAAGGGCCACAGATTGATGCCAAAAGTACTTCCTAACTGTGCCATCCCTGATACATTGTTCAACAAAATTGACATGTAGCAAAATCTTGATTTAATGGATATAATAAATAATGCCTCAGTGGGAGATGACCTGCGTACTGAAAAAAAAAATAGTAGAACCCCCGTATCCACTGACTCATTATCTGCGGTTTCAGTTATTCATGGTTTACTATGGCCTAAAAATACCTCTTAATTTTTTGTAATAATGGCCCAAAGTGCAAGAGTAGAGAAGCTGGTAGTTCTTCAAAGCCAAAGAGAAGCTGTGAAGTGCTTTCCATCAGTGAAAAATTATAATTCTCCAATTATTGTGCATAATTTACCATTTAATCTTTATATTAGGTATGTATAGGACTTGTATATACAGTGGACCCCCGAGTAACGAACACCCCGGAAATCGTACAATTATGCAAGTATAATATTGTAAGTGCCTTTGTAAGTGTATTTTGGGGGGTCTGAAATGGACTAACCTACTTGACATTATTTCTTAAGGGAGTAAATTCGTTCGGTAATGGCACTTGAGCAGTCTTCTGGAATGAATTTTGTTCGTTTGTACCCCGGATTTTGTACAGCTCCCAACTCGAACAATTATCTAAGTGTATTTTTGTAAGTGCTTTTGTAAGTGTATTTTTGGGGGTCTGAAACGGACTAATCTAATTTACATTCGATTATTTAGCAGTCAAACACAATAAACAAGTGCCAAAAACAATGGATTATTACGAAATGTTTCGTATGACCTCACAGGATATGTTCACTCACCCGAGAACACGACACTGCCTGAGTATGTGTATGGGAGGCGGCTTTGTGTGTGCGCTGGGCACTGGACAGGTTCCGTACCATCGATGAAAACGGAGCCAATATTTTGACGAAAAAACTCTGCTAAAACCGATGTCTGTGATAACGGAGATCGACGAAAAGGGAGGGTCCACTGTACAGTGGACCCCCGAGTAACGAGCACCCTGGAAATTGTACAATTATGTAAGTGCTTTTGTAAGTTTATTTTTGGGGGTCTGAAATGGACTAACCTACTTGACATTATTTCTTAAGGGAGTAAATTCGTTCGGTAATGGCACTTGAGCAGGCTTCTGGAATGAATTTTGCTCGTTACTCGGGGGTCCACTGTATATATATACAGTGGACCCCCGAGTAACGTAAAAACTTCATTCCAGAAGGCTGCTCAAGTGCCATTACCGAACGAATTTACTCTCTAAAGGAATAATGTCACGTAGGTTAGTCTATTTCAGACCCCCAAAAATACACTTCCACAAGCACTTACAATATTATACTTACATAATTGTACGATTTCCGGGGTGTTCGTTACTCAGGGGTCCACTGTATATTCAGTGGTCCCTCGGTTTTCGCTGAAAATTCGTTCCAGAATGCTGCTCAAGTGCCATTACCGAATGAATTTACTTCCTTAAGAAATAATGTCATGTATGTTAGTCTATTTCAGACCCCCAAAAATACACTTGCAACAGCACTTACGAAAATACACTTACATAAATGTTTGAGTTTGGAGATGCACGAAAACCGAGGGACCACTGTATATGTATATACAAAGCTGATGGCGGGAATATTTTGAGGAACTTTTAAATGTCGATGAAAAAAGGGAGGCGGTAATTTCATGTACTGGCCAGGGAGGTACAACATCGTTTAGGAGTGAAGAAGAGCAGGATGTGAGTGTGGGGGAGGTGCGTGAGGCATTACGTAGAATGAAAGGGGGTAAAGTAGCTGGAACTGACGGGATCATGACAGAAATGTTAAAAGCAGGGGGGGATATAGTGCTGGAGTGGTTGGTACAGTGGACCCCCGCTATTCGAACTTAATCCGTTCCAGGAGCTAGTTCTCAATGCTAAATGTTCGAGTGGCGATTTAATTTTTCCCATAAGAATAATAGAAATACAATTAATCCGTTCCTGCTGTCAGGAGGCATGACAAAATAGTAGTGTACTTCACTGTGAAGCTATTATCAACTCGACAGCTTATTTATCTATCACAATTCATCTAATATGACATAATAAACAATATAAATAACATAAAAACCTGATATACACTCTAGAACGAATAAAATATGTATGTCATTACGATTGTGGTGGCTGGGAAGGATGGTGGTGGCGGGCATTCTCACTACAGCTGTGAAAACATCTTCCCATTCTTTCCTCCTTCAGACGTGTTAGTATAAGAGAAAATGGATTTTGTAATGCTATCTGCATTAGATCACTTCCAGTCAGCTTCAAGGAATGAACAGAAATCATATGTTGCAGGCTGGTTACAGCAACAACAACTGGTTTGTTTACAAAACTCCTGAACCTTCATTTAATCCTCTTTACTCACCACTGCCTCTACCACCACTGCCTCTACCACCACTGCCTCTACTACCACTGCCTCTACTACCACTGCCTCTACCACCACTGCCTCCACCATTGCCTCAACCACAACTGCCTCTCACCACTGCCTCTACCAGTGCCTCAACCACTGCCTCTCACCACTGCCTCTACCACTGCCTCTACCACCACTGCCTCTCACCACCACTGCCTCTCACCACTGCCTCTACCACCACTGCCTCTCACCACTGCCTCACCACTGCCTCTACCACCACTGCCTCTCACCACTGCCTCTACCACTGCCTCTCACCACTACCTCTACCACCACTGCCTCTCACCACTGCCTCTACCACCACTGCCTCTCACCACTGCCTCTACCACTGCCTCAACCACCACTGCCTCTCACCACTGCCTCTCACCACTGCCTCTACCACCACTGCCTCAACCACAACTACCTCTCACCACTGCCTCTACCACCACTGCCTCTCACCACTGCCTCACACTTAATGAACAAACTCCAAACAATTATAATTAAGTGTGAAATGTCTGGATGAGCGTGCAGGGTAATGTTCTCTCGAGTTTAAACAACGCGGAACTGGCTCTCCAAGCGCCTGGGCAGACAGGTGATGGACGCACTTGTTCGAATCGTGATATTTTGTTTGCATGGCGATATCGATTTTCTTGTTCTAATAACGATATGTTCTATTGCCGAGCCGTTCGAATAGCGGGGGTCCACTGTATTTTTGTTTAATAAATGTATGAAAGAGGGGAAGGTACAGTGGTACCTCAGTTTACGATATTAATCCGTCAGAGAGGGCATATCTTTAGTCGAAACAATCGTTACCCGAATCAATTTTCCCCATAAGAAATAATGGAAATAAATTTAATCCGTCCAAGACTTCCAAAAGTAGTTAAATAAAATATTTTTTAGAACTTTTTGACATTAAATAATACACAATTTAATGAAGAATAACTAAATACAGTGGTACCTCGAGTTACGATATTTTTTTGTTCAAGAATGCTGTTCAAGTGCCATTACCAAACAAATTTATCCCCATAAGGAATAATGTAAAATAGACTAGTCCTTTTACACCCCCAAAAATATACTTACAAAAGCATTTAAAAAAATAAACTTACATAAAAGGGCGATTTTGGGGACCATCGTAACTCGAGGTACCACTGTACACATGTAAATATTGTACAATAACATGTCACTTACATTTATTGAAGAGTTGTTGATGTGTGGAGGACGGGAGGAGGGGAGAAGGTGGAGTAGTATGCTAGTGTTTGGAAGGGGCTGTTTCATCACAATTAAACACTTGTTGGGGGAGGAATTGTTCAGCCTCTATGTACTCCTGGAATTCAGGCACATATTTTTCAGCCGCAATTTTGTCAGAACTGGCTGCCTCACCATGCCTCACAACACTATGTATGCCACTTCGATTCTTAAATTTGTGAAACCAGCCTCTGCTGGCTTTAAATTCGCTCCCTTCAGCACTCGTTGCAGGCATTTTCTTAACGAGATCATCATGCAACTGCCTTGCTTTTTCACATATTATTGCCTCCGAAACAGTATCTCCTGCTAACTGTTTCGTTGATCCACACCAACAACAACCTTTCCACATCTTCCAGCACTTGTGGTCTCTGTTTTGTGAACACAGATGAACCTTTGCAACAACAGCTTCCTTGATTTTACGTGTATTTTCTTGGCCACAATGGTAGCGATGGTAGAAAAGGCTTTACCATACAGCCTGGCCAGCTCACTGATACGCACTCCACTTTCATATTTTTCTATTATCTCCTTCTTCAGTTCTATCGTACATGTATTTCTGTTCCTCTTTGCCACAGGCTTACCACTAGGAGCTTTCCTTGGACCCATGGTAGCTTATTTAGCAGTTGCAAGCACTAAAAACAGTGGAATAATGACAATATACTGGTATGAATGCGTGGGTGTGGGTGGGTGGTCGCTCTCGCTTGTAAACAATAGCACACTGACGCTCCCTGGAGTGCGCGCTCAGCTGGGCGCCACGCGGACACCGTCAGAATGTCGTTATCGAAGCAAACATCGTAACCCGCAATCATTTTTTTTACGTTATAAATATCGTTACTCGAAACTATCGTTACCTGACAGCATCGTTACCCGAGGTATGACTGTACCTAGGGATTGGTAGAGAGCATGTATAGTTCCTTTATATAAAGGGAAGGGGATAAAAGAGAGTGTAAGAATTATAAGGGAATAAGTTTACTGACTATACCAGGTAAAGTGTATGGCAGGGTTACTATTGAAAGAATTAGAGGTAAGACAGAGAGTAGGATTGCAGATGAGCAAGGAGGCTTTAGAGTGGGTAGGGGATGTGTAGATCAAGTGTTTACAGTGAAGCATATATGTGAACAGTATTTAGATAAAGGTAGAGAAGTTTTCATTGCATTTATGGATTTAGAAAAGGCATATGATAGAGTGGATAGGGAGCAATGTGGCAAATGTTGCAAGTGTATGGAACAGGTAGTAAATTACTGAAGACTGTAAAGAGTTTTTATGAGGATAGTGAGGCTCAGGTTAGGGTGTGTAGGAGAGAGGGAGATTACTTCCCGGTAAAAGTAGGTCTTAGACAGGGATGTGTAATGTCACCATGGTTGTTTAATATATTTATAGATGGGGTTGTAAAAGAGTAAATGCTAGGGTGTTGGGGAGAGGGTGGGATTAAATTATGGGGAATTAAATGCAAAATGGGAGTTGACACAGTTACTTTTTGCTGATGATACTGTGCTTATGGGAGATTCTAAAGAAAAGTTGCAAAGGTTAGTGGACGAGTTTGGGAGGGTGTGTAAAGGTAGAAAGTTGAAAGTGAACATAGATAAGAGTAAGGTGATGAGGGTATCAAACGATTTAAATAAAGAAAAATTGGATATCACATTGGAGAGAGGGATTATGGAAGAAGTAAATGTTTTCAGATATTTGGGAGTTGACGTGTCAGTGGATGGGTTTATGAAGGATGAGGTTAACCATAGAATTGATGAAGGAAAAAAGGTGAGTGGTGCGTTGAGGTATCTGTGGAGACAAAAAACGTTATCCATGGAGGCAAAGAAGGGAATGTACGAAAGTATAGTGGTACCAATACTCTTATATGAGTGTGAAGCATGGGTTGCAAATGCTGCAGCGAGGAGGTGGCTGGAGGCAGTGGGCAATGTGTGGTGTGTAAATATTATGCAGAAAATTCAGAGTGTGGAAATTAGGAGGAGGTGTGGAGTTACTAAAAGTATTCATCAGAGGGCTGAAGAGGGGTTGTTGAGGTGGTTTGGTCATTTAGAGAGAATGGATCAAAGTAGAATGACTTGGTGAGCGTACATATAAATCTGTAGGGGAAGGAAGGCGGGGTAGGGGTTGTCCTCGAAAAGGTTGGAGGGAGGGGGTAAAGGAGGTTTTGTGGGCGAGGGGCTTGGACTTCCAGCAAGCATGTGTGAGTGTGTTAGATAAGAGTGAATGGAGACGAATGGTTTTTGGGACCTGACGAGCTGTTGGAGTGTGAGCAGGGTAATATTTAGTGAAGGGATTCAGGGAAACCAGTTAATTGATTTAGTTGGATTTGAGTCCTGGAAATGGGAAGTACAATGCCTGCACTTCAAAAGGAGGGGTCTGGGATAGTGACAGTTTGGAGGGACTATTCTAAACTGTAGTATCTGAGTGCTTTGCAAAGACAGTGATTATGTATGAGTGAGGTGAAAGTGTTGAATGATGAAAGTATTTTCTTTTTGGGGATTTTCTTTCTTTTTTGGCCACCCTGTTTCAATGGGAAATGGCCGACTTTTTAAAAAAAAAAAAATGAGTTAGCCTGTCTTTCATAGGCTTGTGTCCTGGTAGTGCCTTTTCCTCCTCCGTGATGTAGGTCCTCTGGCATTTTCTTCCAAAAGAGGCCTGTTTCGTCACAATTGAACACTTGTTGGGGGAGGAATTTTTCAGCCTTTATATATGTACCCCTTGAATTCATGCACATATTTTTCAGCTGCACTTTGTTAGAACTTGCAGCCTTGCCATGCCTTATCACACTGTGTATGCCACTATGCTTCTTAAATCTCTCAAACCAGCCTTTGCTGGCCTTAAATTCACTAACATCAGCACTCGTTCCAGGCATTTTCTTTACGAGATTGTCATGCAACTGCCTTGCCTTTTCACAAATTATCAACTACATAACACTATCTCCTGCTAACTGTTTTTGGTTGATTCACACCATTACAATATACAGTACACTACTGTATAAACATTTAATAATATACCAGAAATGTTATAAATGGTGCAAATGTGACATTAAAACAATATCAAAGATAGTTGACACAAACTCACTACCATTATAGTATGATCCTCACTTAGCGATGAATTCATTTACCAACGTGGTCTTAGGAACGAAACTTCATCGTTAAGTGAGGAGAGGCTGTATATATACAGTGGTACCTCGAGTTACGATATTTTTTCGTTCGAGAATGCTGTTCAAGTGCCATTACCAAACGAATTTATCCCCATAAGGAATAATGTAAAATAGACTAGTCCTTTTACACCCCCAAAAATATACCTACAAAAGCATTTAAAAAAATAAACTTACATAAAAGGGCGATTTTGGGGACCATCGTAACTCGAGGGGTGTTAATGTTGCAGTTTTATAACTGCAGTGTAAAGCACCCCTCTGGCAAGACAGTGATGGAGTGAATGATGATGAAAGTTTTTCTTTTTCGGGCCACCCTGCCTTGGTGGGAATCGGCCGATGTGTTAATAAAAATATATATATATACAGTGGACCCCCAAGTTTCGTAAAAACTTCACTCCTGAAGTCTGCTCAAGCGCCATTACCGAACGAATTTACTCTTTTAAGGAAAAATGTCACGTAGGTTAGTCTATTTCAGACCCCCAAAAATACATTTCCACAAGCACTTACAATATTATACTTACATAAGTGTACGATTTCCGGGGTTTACGAAACTCGGGGGTCCACTGTATATATAAAACTGGGTTGTCTGAATGTGCGTGGATGTAGTGCGGATGATAAGAAAGAGATGATTGCCGATGTTATGAATGAAAAGAAGTTGGATGTCCTGGCCCTAAGCGAAACAAAGCTGAAGGGGGTAGGCGAGTTTCAGTGGGGAGAAATAAATGGGATTAAGTCAGGAGTATCTGAAAGAGTTAGAGCTAAGGAAGGGGTAGCAATAATGTTGAAGGATCAGTTATGGAAGGAAAAGAGGGAATATGAATGTGTAAATTCAAGGATTATGTGGATTAAAATAAGGGTCGGATGCGAAAAGTGGGTCATAATAAGCGTGTATGCACCTGGAGAGGAGAGGAGTGTAGAGGAGAGAGAGAGAGATTTTGGGAGATGTTAGCTAATGTATAGGAACTTTTGAACCAAATGAGAGAGTAATTGTGGTAGGGGACCTAAATGCTAAAGTGGGAGAAACATGCAGAGAGGGTGTAGTAGGTAAGTTTGGGGTGCCAGGTGTAAATGATAATGGGAGCCCTTTGATTGAACTTTGTATAGAAAGGGGTTTAGTTATAGGTAATACATATTTTAAGAAAAAGAGGATAAATAAGTATACAAGATATGATGTAGGGCGTAATGACAGTAGTTTGTTGGACTATGTATTGGTAGATAAAAGACTGTTGAGTAGACTTCAGGATGTACATGTTTATAGAGGGGCCACAGATATATCAGATCACTTTTTAGTTATAGCTGTGGGAGTAAAAGGTAGATGGGGTACAAGGAAAATAGAATCAGTAAGTAAGAGAGAGGTGAAGGTTTATAAACTAAAAGAGGAGGCAGTTAGGGTGATATAAACAACTATTGAGGGTAGATGGGCTAGTGAGAGTGTAGGCAATGGGGCCAAAAAAGGGGTAGATTTAAAAAAGTATTGTTAGAGTGTTCAGCAGAAGTTTGTGGTTACAGGCGAGTGGGTGCGGGAGGGAAGAGGAGCGATTGGGGGAATGATGATGTAAAAGAGTAGTAAGGGGGAAAAAATTACAATGAGAGGTTTTTACAAAAAGAAGGATGCAAGGAGGGGAAAAGTATATGGAGAGAAAAGAGGTTAAAAAAGGGTGGGGAAACAATGTAAAAAGAGCAGATGGGATGGGGGGATGTTATCAGCAAATTTTTTTGAAAATAAGAAAAGTTTTGGAATGAGATTAATAAGTTGAGGAAACCAGAGAACAAAAAGGATTTGACATTAAAAAAGGGGGGGAGAGATTAAATGGAGAGTTAGAGGATCGGGGAAAATGGAGAGAATATTTTGAGGAGTTGTTAAATGTTGATGAAGACAGGGGGTTGGGGTTTTGAGGGGCAAGGAGGAATAACATCTTGTAGGAGGTGGAAGAGGGGGGTGTAGGGGTTCGTGAGGCAGTGGGTAGAATGAAAGGGGGGAAGGCAGCTGGGGTTGATGGGATAAAGATAGAAATGTTAAAAACAGGTGGGGGTATAGTTTGGGGGGTTGGGATTATTTAATAAATGTATGGCAGAGGGAAAGGACCTAGGGGTTCAAGAG